>JACCEG010000472.1:0-20581 GCA_014065205.1 Tuber brumale
TGAGGTGCTTCGAAAATGTAATCGAAGTCTGAGGTGAGGGTGGAGTTTGAGGTGAACTAGTAGTTCATATAGTGAGCCTTGGTAACAGGAGAACTATCAATATACTGTTAGGCGGACGCCAAACTCTAGTATGTAACTGAGGGACGTAGGCCCGAAATCTTTGATTGGAGAATCTGTCGAGGAAGGCTCGTCTCGATAAAATAAGTAAGGTAAAGATTTAAAGCGTAAAACAATATTATATTGATAAGATCTCTTCTCCGTTGCTTGATGATCCCTCATCAGCCTGGATTAAGTATCGTTTATCATACTCCATGTATCAAAGTATATTGATTATAATAATAACTTTGATCTCAGAGGAAGTTGAACACCTAACCTTGTAAATCAATACAAAAGTCATACCAACTGAGCTACAGTATATGGTGTTATGAAGTGGGCTTCATTGATGTGACATTTTAGTTATGGGACGCAACTCTCGAAATCTCGCTAATGACGTGCGGGTCCCATAAGGGGGCCGGAGGGGGGTGTTGGCACTCCGGTAAATTGAGGGTCTGTGCGCAGTTACCCTACCGTGGGTCTGTGCACATGTCTCGGATTTCCATATGCCTAACACTAACAACGGCCCGAAAATCTGCTATGAGCCTAGGTCTGGTGTGTCGGAAGCAGGCATCCAGCCTGAACACTGGTTGTGCGCAATTGCGTATCGGTAAAATGCCGCTTAGTATGTAGACCCAGATTGTTAGAGCTAAAGAGTTACTAGTTTGTCTGAGGAGACCTCAATGGTCGAAACTACGCGGGCGTAGTAACAAACATCTTGATACGTACACCCAACACCAACAATGCCTAAACGAAAGAACCAAGAAAATCTTATCTGCGCTAAGCGCGTGGAGTTAAAAGCTTCAAAACCAAAATGATACAACTGTCTGCAGGGGATCGCTTACCTCCACATACATGATAAGCGATACAAAGTCAAAGTCTTGTTAGACTCGGGATCCCACGTATTCCTTATCAATACGGACCTAGTTGAAGACTTTCGCATTCCTACAGTGGAACGAAATAATGCAGTTAATATCTTATGCTTTGACGGATCGTCACCAGCCTCAGGAAGGAAGTGTTATACACTCCCTCTTGAATTGGAAATAGGAAAAAACCGACACATCTCAGAGGTGTCATGTGAAGTGGCCAAGGCAGGTCACTATGGAATGATAATTCTGTTTGGTTGGTGGCATCATGAACACCCAATGTCTCACATAGAAGATGCAGAAAATTGGACCTTCTCCGTAAAATATTGCAAAAGTTGTATGGAGGAAGATGAAGGAATAGTAGATATGTGCGAATACGATGAATCCGTTGCTTGGGATCCTAATGCCTGCAGCATCAGAAGAGGCGGAGCCATCGAAGAGACGGTGGAACTCAAATCATTACCAAGAGAATACTGGAATTACAAACATTTGTTTGAGGACCAGACAGCACAAAAATTAGCCCACAGATGAACATTCGATTATGAAATCAAGTTGATTCCTGGATCAACCCCCCCCTGGGGGCCGATATACCCGCTCTCCAAAAAACAACTTAAGGCTTTACGGGAATACTTAGAAACCATGATTAAGCAGGGAAAGATTACTCGAAGTCACTCTCATGCAGGAGCACCTATATTATTTGTACCCAAACCTGATGGAAGGCTACGATTGGTTGTGGATTACCGGAATTAGAACCAGATTACTATGCTCAACAAACATCTGCTTCCACTAATGTCCGAACTCAGAGATCGAGTAGCTGGCGCAAAGATCTTCACCCAGTTAGACCTTCAAGACAGCTACCACTGGATTAGGATTAAGGAAGGGGATGAATGGAAAACAGCTTTCCGGATAAGATATGGGCATTATGAATACCAGGTTATGCCATTTGGATTGGTCAACGCTCCTGCAACTTTCCAAGATATGATGAATCAAGTACTTAAAGAATACTTGGATGTCGGAGTTGTGTGTTATCTAGATGATATTCTCATCTATTCAAAGGATCAAAAGGAACACAGCGAAGCTGTGAAGAAAGTTTTACAAAGTCTATCGGACTTTCAATTAGCGGTATCGCTAAAAGAATTGACCTTCCATACCATAGAGGTAGAATTCCGCGGCTATATGGTAGCAGTCGATGGGGTATCTATGAGCACCCGCAAGGTGGAATCCATAATGGTTTAGAAAGCACCCAAGTCAGTTAGAGAAGTACAAGTCTTTATGGAATTCGCTAACTTTTACCGACGATTTAGTAAAAACCTTGTAGCTATTTGCAAGCCCATAACTGTGACATTACAGGGAAATACTAAGAATTTCAAATGGGGAATTGAGCAGGACACAGCATTTGAAGAGCTAAAATACCGGTTCACAACAGCCCCCATACTACATCACTTTTTCCCAGAGAGAGAGACGGTAGTAGAAACTGACGCTAGCAATTTCGCGCTCGGTTGTGTCCTTTCACAATATTTTGAGAAAAGATTACATCTAGTAGCTTCCCATTCCAGAAAATTAAATTGGGCGGAGCACACTTATGAGATTCACGATAAAGGACTTCTCGCAATCCTCGAAGCATTTAAAGAATGGAGACACTACTTGATCGGGACGGAAAAACCGATTACAGTCTTTGCGGACCATCAAAACCTACAATACTTCCTCACCTCGAAAGTCTGGAGCGGCTGTTACATTCGATGGGCTCAGAAGCTGGTGGAATACAATTTCCGTATTGTATATTGACCAGGCACTAAAGGCCGAAAGCCGGACACATTAAGCAGACGGCAGCAGTACCGTCCTGAGGAGGGAGCTATGCATCGCAAAATGAAAATTTTGAAAGAAGAAAATTTCTTGGTATCACTGGTGGCAAGGGTAGGCGATAAAGGAGAAGACAGGGATGGAAATAAGGATTTAGATTTGGAACCTCGAAGAGGTGGTAAGGAGCCCATTATTAGGATTAAAAAATTGAGCAAAAAGGCATACTTGCCAAAGAAGGGCTCAAGAATAGCGGCAGGACATGACCTGTATGCCATTGAAGGTGACATTGTCCTGAAATATGGACAAGCATTAATAAGGCTGGGTATAGCTGTAGGGCTGCACGAAGGAACATACGGAAGACTTGCCCCAAGAAGCGGATTAGTGGTCCGAAGCAGTATCTCCACCAGTGCGGGAGTAATTGATGCTGATTACACCGGCGAACTGAAAGTCGTACTTTTCAACAATAAGGATGTGGACTGCCAAATAAGAATGGACGATAGCATAGCTCAACTAGTGGTAGAAAAGGTCAACACCTCAGACATGATGGAAGTAGACGACTTGGAGGATACGGAATGAGGAGCCGTGGGATTTGGAAGCACCGATATAGCGACAAGATCCTTGATTGTTAAGGAACAGGAACCTAGCATCAGCTACCTACAGGTATTGGCCAAAGACAATGAGCATTGGTACGATATCACAGAAGTACCTGAAAAAGTTCTAATGTCAAATGCTATTATCCTGTAGAAAGCTATGAAGCAGTTTAATCCTGTGTTCTTAAGTGAGATACAGGCAGCTAAGGGAACAGATGCAGGGTAGAGGCAATGGAGGGAAGAACTCAACAGCTTATGAGACGAAGGAAAGGATTTTCCCAAGCACTGGACCTTAACCGACGATCTACTATATTATAAGCAAAGACTATTTGTACCAGATAGTCAAGCGCGTTATACCAAGATTGCAGAAGGATGTCACGATGCAAAGGTTGCAGGATATTTCGGACAAGAGAAGACTTTAGAAATAATCATGAGAGACTTCTACGGGAAAGGACTTGCGGTATAGGTCAATGACTATGTTGGGTCCTGCGATGAATGTCAACATAACAAAGCGCCTAGACAAGCTAAGTACAGATTATTGCAACCACTGCAAATACCCTACACAGCATGGGCGTCCATCTCAGTGGACTGCATTACACAACTACCAGAGTCGCAAGGATGCACTCAGATAATGGTAGTAGTCGATGGATTCATGAAGATGGCATATTTCATCGGACTACAGACATCGGCTACGGCCAAGGATGTCGCAAACACATTCCTGAAAGAAGTATAGAGGCTGCATGGCCTACCAACCGAAATCGACACGGATATGGATTCAAACTTTGCAGGAGAATTCTTGGAATCCCTCTGCAAAGCAGTGGAAATTAAGGGAAGAATGTTAATGGCATATCACCCTCAGACCAAAGGACAAACCGAACGTGCCAACCAAGTGCTAGAACGATACATACGAAGTTTTGTCAACTACGATCAGGATGACTGGTATCAGCCATTACCGCTAGCTGAACATGCCTATAACAACTCCGCAACCAACGCTCATGGGATGTCACTATTCTATGCGAACTACTGTTTCCATCCACTGACAGAGTGGATGAAGGAGCGCGAAGCTCAAAATCTAGGAGCAACACTCTATGCGAACTGAATCAAGACGATATATCAACAAGCGAGGGGATCACTAGAAAGGACACGGGAAGGAATGTTAAAATATTAGGACCGGAAAGCTCAACAATATCTGGACTTCAGGATCGGGGATAAAGTAATGTTAAACACAAAGAACATTCGAACCCGATGGAAATCAAGAAAGCTAAGTCTCAAGCTATATGGTCCATTTCAAATCGTAGAAAAATTGCAGATCCCGAGCTTTCAAGCTCAACATATCCGATCGATAGAACATTCACCCCATATTCCATATCGCACTATTGGCACCCTATCGCGAGTCAGTACATGACAAGCATCAACAACCCCCTAGAGAGCCGGAGGATATTCACGGTAATCAGCAATGGGAGGTTGAGAAAATAGTAAGAAGCGAGATTCGTTCTTACAGGAAACGAGTACACGGCCACTATCAGGAGAAGCGGGAACTGTGGTACTTCATTAAGTGGCAAGGGTGTTCAGAAGATGAGAACACATGGGAGCCTGCTACCGGTATGGAAAACGTGGAGGAAGTTGTAGAGAATTTTCATAATGAAAATCTGGACATGCCAGGAAGGGCAGAAGTAAGATAGTGAAGAAAAGGTTTTCCTACTGTGACCAAGTAAACGCGGGAGGTATTTTACCATGACCACACTGAGTCTTAAAATGTATTTAGAAGAAAATTGTAAAAGGTTATAAAGGCATTCAAGGCGAAGCCTGGTAGGAGGGAGCTCATGTTAGGCATATGGAAATCCGAGACATGTGCACAGACCCATGGTTGGGTAACTGTGCACAGACCCTCGATTTACGGGAGCCAACGCCCCCCTCTGGCCCCCTTATGGGGCCTGCACGTCATTAGTGAGATTTCAAGAGTTGCATCCCATAACATCATGTCACATCACGGAAGCCCACTTCATAACCCCATATGCATTGCCACCGTCCATCCGACCGCATGCTGTTCGCAGGATATATGAGAGGGGACCTTTGGTCACATTTGGGAAGTAGAACGGAAGATATCCGTAGGTAGCGCATTGAGATAGCAGGCTTCAAGGTTAGGTATCCTAACTCTGGGCCGCAAGTGACGGGACGTTTTCGGCGAAAGACTCCAAGAGGATCTCCTAGTAGCAAGAGCTATTAAGGGTATACTGAATCCACCCATACCCTTCTGAGATCAGTTGTAGGTTGGTTGGTCCTAGTGATAGGACCCCTCTATGGAGGCCGGCGGACCAAGGGGAAGCACACTCAGAAAGGAAGACCTAGATAAGTAAGAGACCATTAAGACGTTGACACGTCGGGCTAGGACTTGCGATTGGCACTAGGTGAACCGGCATGAACTTGTTCACTGCATGACTGAAGACACTACTGGAATGATAGTCAACAAGACTGAAGTAAAATAATAGTTTATGCGGATATCTAAGTTAGAGACTGTTGTTTGGTATTACAAATAGCGCAGTCATCTCAACGGAAGAATACTATTCCGAGTCTGCGAAAGGGTGTGATAAGTTTCAGGGTCAAAGGGTGTTCGCACTTATAAGATTCTGGACGTTTGCATATTAAAACCAGAGTGGTACTTCGGAGGAATAGTAGTTAGAGGTAGTCCACGAATACTCAGATGCGGGATATAAATATCAAAGTGCCTCCCGAGCTTTACAGACACCATCAAGCAACGGAGAAGAGATCTTATCAATATAATATTGTTTCACACTTTAAATCTTTACCTTATTTTACTTTATCGAGTCGAGCCTTCCTCGACAGATTCTCCGATCCAAGATTTCGGGCCTACGTCCCTCAGTTATATACTTGAGTTTGGCGTCCGCCTAACAATGACACAAAAGTAGCAAGACGTTCGGATAATAAAAAACCTTGCAGATTATCATGCGGGACTTCTACTTGAGGGACCTGCGGCATGGGTTAACGACCACGCTCGATCCTATGATGAATGCCAACATAATAAATCACCCAGATATGCTAAGTACGGGTTATTACCACCACTGCTAATACCCTACACAGCATGGCCATCTATCTCAGTAGACCTTTTCCCTCAACTACGAGAGTCGCAAGCGTGTACTTAGATAATGGTTGTGCTTGATCAGTTCACAAAAATGGCACATTTCATCGGACTTCAGACCTCGGCCATAGCCAAGGATGTCGTAAACACGTTCCTGAAAGAAGTATGGAGACTACATGGTCTCCGAACTGAAATCGTCCTGGATATGGACTTAAAGTTTACTGGAGAAATTTGGGAGTCTCTTTGCAAAGCACTGGAAATTAAGTGAAGAATGTCAACGACATACCAACCTCAAACTGATGGATAAACCGAACGTACCAACCAAGTGCTGGAATGATACCTTCAAAGTTTTGTCAACTATGATCAGGATGACTGGTATTAGCTATTACCTTTAGCCGAACATGCCCATAACAACTCCGCAACTTACGTGCATGAGATGTCACAATTCTATGCGAACTACGGATTCCATCCCCAGAATGAGTGGATGAAGGAGCCAGAAGCTCAAAATCCAGGAGCAACACTCTATGCGAACTGGATCAAGACGATACATGAACAGGTGAGGAGGTCACTAGAAAAGACACGGGAAGGAATGTCAAAGTATCACGACCGAAAAGCTCAACAACAGCAGGACTTCAAGATCGGGGACAAAGTAATGTTAGATGCACAGAACATTCGAACCCGATGGAAATCAAAGAAGCTAAGTCCAAGGCTATACAGACCTTTTCAAATCATGGAAAAATGCAGGACCCGAGCTTTCAAGCTCAATATATCTGAACGATGGAACATTTACCGCATATTCCATGTCGTGCTATTGGAGCCCTACCGCGAGTCAGTTCATGGCAATCGTCAGCAACCCACTAGAGAGCCGGAGGACATTGATGGGGATCTACAATGGGAGGTTGAAAAAATAGTAAGAAGCGAGATTCATTCTCACAGGAAACAAGTACGCGGCCGCTATCAGGAGAAGCGAGAACTGTGGTACTTTGTTAAGTGGCAAGGGTGTTCAGAAGATGAGAACACATGGGAACCTGCTACCGGTATGGAAAATGCGGAGCAAGTTGTGGAGAATTTTCATAATAAAAATCTGGACATGCCAGGAAGGACAGAAGTAAGATAGTGTGGAAAAGGTTTTCCTACCATGGCCCAGTAAACGCGGGAGGTTTTATACCCTGACCACACTGAGTCTTGAAATGTATATAGAAGAAAATTACAAGAAAGTTATAAAGGCATTCGAGGCGAAGCCTGCTAGCAGGGAGCTCATGTTAGGCATATGGAAATCCGAGACATGTGCACAGACCCACGGCAGGGTATCTACACACAGACCCTGAATTTAGCGCAGTGCCAACACCCCCCTCCGGCCCCCTTATGAGGCCTACATGTCATTAGCGAGATTTCGCCAGTTGCCTCCCATAACTAAAGTGTCACATCATGGAAGCCCACTTCATAACACCATATACGTTGCCGCCCTCTGTCCGACCGCATGCAGTTCGCAGGATATATGAGAGGGGACCCTTGGCGACATCTGGGAAGTGAAACTGAAGGAATCAGTTGGAGGCGCATTGAGATAGCAGGCTTCAAATTTAGGCTTCCTAACTATGGGTTGAAAGTGACAGGACGTTTTTGGCCAAAGACTCCAAGAGTATATCCTAGTAGCAAGAGCTATTAAGGGTATACCGAATCCACCCATACCCTTCTGAGATCAGCTGTAGGTTGGTTGGTCCTAGTGATAGGACCCCTCTATCAAGGCCAGTAGACCAAGGGGAAGTACGCTGAGAAAGGAAGACCTAGATAAGTTGGAGACCCTTAAGACATTGACACGTTGCCCTTGGACTTGCAATTGGCACTTGGTGGCCCGGCATGAACTTGATCACTTCATGACTGAAGAGACGACTGGAATGATAGTCAACAAGACTAATGCAATATAATAGTCTATGTGGATATCTAAGTTAAAGGCCACTGTTTGGTATAACAAATAGCGCAGTTATCTTAATGGAGGAATACTATTCTGAGTCTGCAAAAGGGAGTGATAAGTTTCAGGGTCACACAGTGTTTGTACTATTAAGATTCTGGATGTTTGGGTATCAAAAACCAGAGTAGAACCTCAGAGGCATAGTAGTTAGAAGTAGTCTGCGAACACTCAGACGTGAAATATAAATATCGAAGTGCCTTTCGAGCTTTACTGACATCATCAAGCAATGGAGAAGAGATCTTATTAATCTAATATTGTTTACCTCATAATTCTTTACTTGACTTTTACTTTATCACGATGAGCCTTCCTCGACAGATTCTCCCAACCAAGATTTTGGCCTACGTACCTCAGTTATACTAGAGATAGGCGTCCACCTAACAAATACTACGGAATGTAGCTTTTTCTCAAAGTATTGAGAAAAGACGCAACCTAGTATGAAATGGCTAGCATTACTTTCTACTACTGTTTCCCTTTCTGGGAAAAGGTGGTGGAGTATGGAGGCTGTAGTGAATGAGTACTTTAGTTCTTCGAAAGCTGTATCCTGCTCATTTCCCTGCTTAAAATCTCTTTGATTTTCCCGTATTGTCTCAGTTATTGGTTTGCAAACAGCTGAGAAGTTTTTTATAAATTGTTGGTAGAGGTTAGCCAATCCAATAAAGCCTTGCACATCTCAAACCAACTTAGGTAGTTTCTAAACTATTATCAACTCTACCTTAAGGGTGCTGATGGATAACCTATCGACCACCACAATATAGCCTATAAATTCTACTTCATTGGGGTGGAAGGTCGACTTTTTTAGCGATACAACTAATTAAAAGTCTGATAGACTTTATAAAACCCTTTTAACAGCTTTGATGTATTCCTTTTTATCACTTGAATATATAAGGATGTTGTCAAGGTAATATACAACTCCCACATCCAAGCATTCCTTAAAGACTTAGTTCATCATATCTTGGAAAGTTACCGGGGCATTGACCAATCCAAATCGCATGACCTTATATTCGTAGTACCTATTTCTCATCTGGAAGGCTATTTTTCATTCATCTCCTTTTTTAATCCTAATTACGTAGTACCCATCTTTAAGGTGTAACTTGTCGAAGATCTTAGTACCTGCTACTCGGTCTCGAAGTTTGGATATTAGTGGGAGGGGATGTTTGTTGAGGATAGTAATCATATTTATATATCTGTAATCTACTACTAGGTGTAGTCTGCTATGCAGTTTGGGTACAAATAGTATAGGTCCTGCTACAGGGGATTGACTTCAGGTAATATTTCCCTGGTTGATCATCATCTCTAAGTATTCACTTAATGTAACCGGTACTGGTTACTGGTTTAGGATTTTCAGGTATCAGTTGATACTGTTTGAGTTTTGAAATTGTTTCAGGAAACGAGGTGTACCTCTAGCCTGAGAGTATAGGGTTTGATACTCTATATGTTTTATGTTTGATTTCAAGTATCTGTTTGATACTCTATATGTTTTATGTTTGGTTTCGAGTATCGGTTTGATACTCTATATGTTTTATGTTTGGTTTCAAGGCTACCGTTTTGGAGTCTTATATGTTATGAGAACAAGACTCTCGGTAGCTTAAGAAGTGTATTTAAGAACTGCTATCCTCGACGATAGAGGAGGCAGACTTCGATAGAGATAGTTTTTCAATATACTTGGTTGAACAGTTACCTTCTTCAGTTCGCTTCGAGAATCCTTAGTTTGAGATCCATCAAACATCTCTGAGACTTGGTAGTTGCGATATAGTGAGAAATCCTTTCAACAACTTCAGTTAAAGCCTCCGGACTTTGCTTCGCTAGTTACGACCTTCGGTAAAGAACAAAGCCCATTAACCCTACGTTTACCGCATCTCCCAAAAAGTGGTTACATTTTTTTAACTGCAGCAAGTGATCAAGATAGAAGGTGTTTCAGGACCAAGTAAGAGCAAGGCCCCTGAGAAAGGTTCTCAACAGCGCACGAGGGATTCCAAAGGACAGTTCATAAAGACTCCAGCTTTGGAGCAGGCAGCTAGCGACGCAGCTGCTAGGCGGTTAGCCAGAGACGCTGCTGAACAGTCGACAGGAGAATCATCACAACAACCACAAGAACCGCCAACCACTACCCCAGGTGGGTACTCAGAATACCCAAGAAAGCCTACAGGTATACAGGTACCCCAGCACTGCCAAGCAACGAGCCAGATAGTTCCGATAGCTATAAACGATCAGACAACATGGCTTCCAAGCAGGACCCTCAGGATCCGGAGCCCCTGCACTGGAGGTCCCAAGACCACCGACACCTAGGCCTAATCCAGCTGTTATGGCTAAACTCAGTATCAAAGTACCTTCGCCTAGTAAGTTTACAGGTGAAGGAGATGATCTCAAACTAGAAGCGTTCGATAGATGGTATAATTCAGTACAGTTATACCTACGTATGAATGGACTACAGACTAGTGAGGCTGGAGGAGGAAACTATTGGATCCTCTATACTGAAGGACAAGCTCAAGAAGCAGCTTTCCAAGCAGCTGAGTACTTTGGTGAAGATATGACCAGAGAAGACCTTGTTGGATTCCTACAAGAAAGATTGCAATTCTCAAAACAGAAAGACAATACCTACCGCAAATTCCATGTAATCACGCCAGTGTATAATGGCAAAATACAAAGAATATCAACTATAGTGACCGACATGCTAATGTTTCGATCATGCCTACCTGCAAATACCGTAAGCGACTATGCCTTCATTCAACAGTGCTTCAAAAGCATGCACCCTAGACTGCAGCAAGAAGCGGAATTACAGCATGCTGAAACTGACACTGTTATGGAAGTTATACAAAATGGGGAAAGTATAGATACTACCCTAAAAAGCACTGGTACTTATGGGAAGGAAAGGTTCGAAAGACCAGCAAAAGAATTCATTTCCAAACAAGAAGGGCCGAAGGAAAATCGGAAAACTAGCAACAAGCCCCACTCCAAACCTAAGGAACGAAAAGAAAAAGATCTTTGCTATACCTGCAGAGGTAAAGGACATCTAGCAAGAGATTGTCCTAGCAAAGATGACAAGGGCAAAGGCAAAAGCAAAGCAAAGGTGAAGAAGGAAGTCACCTCCAACAGAGTGGAACAGGAATAACTAGCAGAAAAAGTGTTTATCAATGGTATGGAAATAGAGGAAGAAGAGGAAGATATCATCACAATGGCCACTAGACCAACAAACGTCAAACCCCATGATGCTCTTGAAGGAACGATGCACATCAATGGCAAAGAAGCCAGAGTCCTGTTTGATACCAGATCAATAGGAGCAAACCTAATTGGCACTACCTTTGTGACCACGCACGGAATTCCTTGTCAGAAATTGAAGACTCCGATCTGAATACACCTAGCTATGAATGGATTATGATCTGAAGGTCATAAAGAATGTTCCGTCAATATATCAGCAGGAAAGCTGAGTGCACCTGGAACCAGGATGTTGGTTGGCAACCTAGCGAAATATGATGCACTAATAGGAATGCCTTTCCTAGAACAACATCAGGCTCAAATCGGATGTGGCAAATTAGCTATTCTGTTTCCAAAGCAGAATGTTCGAATTGTTTGCACGCCTACTAGTGGTATGATCCAAGCAGCAGTGATCAGCACTGAAGATAGCATGAGCCAACATCTGGAAGTATTTCCTGATGAAATACTCGAAGACTTACCACCCCTCAGGAAGATAAATCACAGGATTGATCTCCAGCCAGGAAAGGAGCAGCGCTCTTTACCCACCTACTCAATACTGGAACGATGGGCAACAGACCTGAGCATATGGCTAATAGAAAAGGAGAAAGCAGGAATTATCAAACGACAAGTAGTTTCATCGGTAGCACCCATGTTTGCGCAAGCGAAAAAGGACAAAAAATGAATGAGGCCATTAGTGGACCTCACAGCAAGGAATGAGATAACTATTAAGGATGTTGAAACCATTCCTAACCAAACGATGATCCTGAATGGTCTAGGCAGAGCAAGATAACGAAGCAAAATCGATCTTAGTGATGCCTACTTCCAGACGAGAGTGGAACCAGAAGATGTGAGCAAAAACGTCTTTAAGACACCATTTGGATATTTTGTTAGCAAAGTAATGCTACAAGGAGATATGAATGCGCCAGGAACATTCATGCGCATAATGTCCGATCTATTTGCCAATTATTTAAGACGCTTCATGTGGGTGTATATTGATGATATACTCATATTTTCCGATACAGAGTCCGAGCATTTGAAACACATATCCCTAATTTGCGACAAGCTAAAGGAAGCTTGATTCTATGCAAGCAGGAAGAAATCAGAATTTTTCGCCACCAGTATAGAAGTGTTAGGCCATATTATCAATGATGCAGGGCTCTCACCAGCATCGGAAAAGATAGCGAAGATCGAAGTATGGACTATGCCACAAACCAAGAAACAGTTACAGGAATTCCTAGGAACAGTTAACTACATCAGTCAGTTTTTGCCTCACATTGTAACTATTACATCACCCTTAACGGAGCTCAGCGGAACGGCAGAATTTGTGTGGACCGCCACCCAAGACCAAGCGATGGAAAATATTAAGTGAAGTATTTCAAAATACGAGGTTATGAAACCATTGCAATATGATTCGCCACTTCCAATATGATGAATAACCGATGCATCCAACACGGCGGTAGGAGCATGGGTAGGACAAAGAGAAACTCCCGAGAATGCCAAGCTAGCGTCACTTCATAGCAGGAAATTCTCTAATGCGCAAATGAACTGTGGCACAACCGACAAGGAAGCCCGCACGATAGTAGATGCACTGACGCCATTTCATCACATACTTGCAGGAAGCAAGTTTACCATCATCACAGATCATCTACCTCTGATGTACCTCAAGACGAGCAGAACACCCACCAAGAAACAACCGCGATGGAGAGGGTTCATTGGGAAATATAACACCGAAATAGTGTAAAGACCAGGAAAATGGAACTATTTAGCAGACGCATTATCCCGTCTTTATGATGAGAATGATGATTACCCACATACTGCAAACGATCCCACGCAAGAAGAAGACTCGCCTACTACCTCACCTATTTCATCGTTTCTTTCTTGCGAAGAATCTACCATCGAACACGAAATTTCTTCGTTTGAAGCCCTCACAGTTGAGCACATCGGTGCTCATTCAGAACGCGGAAGCAACTGCAGCCTGGAGCAAGCACAGCTAGATGCAAACGATTACAGAAATAGCGAACCCCTAAACGATTGAGGAGACCATCGAAGTTATACCAGTAGTAGGAGTGAGGAGGAACTTGAACATGCATCAATGCATTGGGTATTTTGCGATGTACCCTTCTGCCCTGACCACGAGGAATTGAAACCCAAGACTAAGATTTACGCGGGCTCCCCCTGGAGCAGCCCGCCAGTTATCGAAACTCCATTTAACACCAATGATGATCACAATGATGGAGATACCCATTCACCATGCCCCCGTCTCCATATCCGAGCCATCAAAGATCGTGTGAAGAAAGCTTTAGGTTGTAGCACACTCTCTACTACATGTCATAACTCCGAGTACCCTGAACATCACCCGAACGAACCGCTCTATGGATGACCTCTCACGTACCTAAATGAAATTGCAGTAGTGGAACCTCCATCCCTACCTCACGAAAATCGAGAACTCTATGAAGTTTATGAAACACCTGAAGAGGAGGAGGAGGTAATGGTATTAGAAAGAGTGGTGGATGAAAGGGATATCATCCAAGGAGTGGATGATATGAAGAACATTTGGAGGGAACAGATGGTTAAAGGATATAGAAACGATTCTATCTGTCAGTTAGCAAAGGATTCCAGTCTCACTTCACGAAACGGAATGATGCAATATTACCGAATACGCAATGTTCTGCTCTATGGTACTACAAGAGGAGGAGAAGATTGTCTATACATTCCCGCGAGTCATGGAGTGAATGGAGAAAAATTAAGAGAACTGAGGATAGGGGAGATACATAATAAAGGACACCATAGCGCTGATCGAAACCTCCGATACGCAATGGAATACATATACTGGCCGAAGATGAGAAAAGACTTCAAAGACTATGTCCAGCAGTGTGACATATGTCAACTGAACCGGAAAAGGACTACATTACCTACCGGCAACACCCTCATGCTTCCCTTTCCCTCCCAGATATTTTCGCGCTACGCTATCGATTTTTAGAGTCCTTTCACTAAGCTGAAAGGATATGATTCAGTATTAGTAGTAGTAGACAGAGAGGTTGGTTTCAGCTGGTTGATACCAATATCAGTAAACACTACTGCGATTTCGACAATGGAATTACTCCGTCACTATATTTTCACCCCTCATGGAATACCTACATCAATTGTTAGCCATGCTGACCCCCAGTTCACCTCCCGGTTTTGGAAACAAACATTGAAGATGATAGGAGTCGAACACATTATGGCTACGCCTGGCCACCACCAGACCAACGGACAAGCAGAAAGGAAGATTCATGAACTGATAACAGCATTAAGGAATGTTGTTAATGCACGCCAGACCAACTGGCTTACTTCCCTTCCTGAAGTGACAGCTTACTCCAATGCAGGTCACTCTAATACTATTGTATTGTCCCCATGCAAAGC
This sequence comes from Tuber brumale, assembly GCA_014065205.1. Taxonomy (NCBI): domain Eukaryota; kingdom Fungi; phylum Ascomycota; class Pezizomycetes; order Pezizales; family Tuberaceae; genus Tuber; species Tuber brumale. The sequence continues at coordinate 15,010 of JACCEG010000472.1, forward strand.
TGTGTATGGACGAGAATACCAACTGCTCGATACCTATAAAGTCAATGCTACCACAGTACCTGCATCCAATGATTACTACAATCGACACCAAGAGATCAGAAATGCAGCATACCAAGCGTTATGGTTGGCTAGAGCAAGATCAAACAGAGTGGTAGCTAAGAGGAAAAACTCACACAAACCTGTCAAGATTGGGGAAAGGATTATGGTTTTTGGGGACCAGTTTGCAACAGAATCTGGCAGATCTCGGAAATTGCAACCATGCTGGCAAGGCTCTTTTACAGTACTGGAGTTTGACGAACACACCCAGAACTATATGGTCAGCATGGACGCTAGGATGTACCGAAGGAAGAAAGGAGTTTTCCACTGCCCGGTAGTTAAACCTTACCACCCTAACGACGATTTCCGATTCCCAGGATGAGCATTCACAAAACTGGCACCCATTCTCATCAATGAGGAACAAGAATGGGAAGTTCAATCAGTTATCGATTACAGGGAACGATATGAAAAGGGACTGTTCTTGGTTAGTTGGAAAGGATACCCAGCAAGCGAGAATAGTTGGGAACCGGTGGAAGGATTAGAACATGCAATGGATTTGGTTCAGGCATGGTGGACAGATAATATGCCAGGAGATGAATTTCCTACAGTATTTTCTGGGTTTATTCCGATGTGTTATTCTCCTACTAAGGATGGCTTTGAGAGCTATCAAGATGTACCCACGGTTGATAAAGGTTTTTGGGATCCTTATTTGAATTCTGATTACGATAGCGAGGATTAGGAATTTTCTTGTTATGTTTTGAAATAAGGGTTTTATTTTGTTTTCGGGGTGTAACCGGTACTGGTTACTGGTTTAGGATTTTCAGGTATCAGTTGATACTGTTTGAGTTTGGAAATTGTTTCAGGAAACGAGGTGTGCCTCTAGCCCGATAGTATAGGGTTTGATACTCTACATGTTTTATGTTTGGTTTCGAGTATCTGTTTGATACTCTATATGTTTTATATTCAGTTTCGAGTATCGGTTTGATACTCTATAGGTTTTATGTTTGGTTTCAAGTATTGGTTTGATACTCTATATGTTTTATATTTAGTTTCGCGTATCGGTTTGTTACTCTACATGTTTTATGTTTGGTTTCAAGGCTACCGTTTTGGAGTCTGATATGTTATGAGAACAAGGCTCTCGGTAGCCTAAGAAGTGTATTTAAGAACTGCTATCCTCAACGATAGAGGAGGCAGACTTCGACTGAGATAGTTTTTCAATATACTTGGTTGAACGGTTACCTTCTTCAGTTCGCTTTGAGAATCCTTAGTTTGAGATCGACGCAACATCTCTGAGACTTCGGTAGTTGCGATATGGTGAGAAATCCTTTCAAGAACCTCAGTTAAAGCCCCCGGACTTTGCTTCACTAGTTACCACCTTCGGTAAAGAACAAAGCCCATTAGCCCTATGTTTACCGCATCTCCCAAGAAGCGGTTACACTTAAAGCCTGAAGTCATTTTTCTCATAGTGGATATATCGGTCCACTGTGGGCAGTTGATCCTGGAATCAACTTAAAATCTGGATCGAAGGTTCCTCTTAGGGCTAGTTTTTCTGCCGTCAGAGGTTCAAACAAATGTTTGTAATACCAGTATTCTTTCAGTAACATTTCCAGTTTCACAGTTTTTTCAATGGTTCCGATCTATTCAATACTACATGCATTTGGGCCGCTAGCAACTGATTTATTATATTCAAACATATCCACTATTCCTTTATCTTCTTCTACACAGTTTTCGCAACTCTTTGCGGTGAAAGTCCAGTTTTCTCTATCTGCTATGTGAGATACTGGGTGTTCATGATGCCACTAATCAAAAGGAATTAACATTCTATAATAACCTGCCTTAGCCACTTCATACAATACTTCAGAAATGTGTCGGTTTCTTCTTATTTCCAATATTATAGGTAGGGTATAACACTTCCCTCCCGAGGCTGCTGATGAACAATCAAAGCCTAAGATATCAACTGCATTATTGCGTTCGACTATAGGAATGCGAAGGTCTTCAACTAGGTCCTTATTGAGAAGGAACACATTGGATCCTGAGTCTAATAAGACTTTACCTTTGTATTGCTTATCATGTATACTTAGGTAAGCAATCCCTTGCGGACAATTCTATCGCTTTGGTTTCAGAGCGTCTAATTCTAAGCATTTAGCGCGAATTACCGTTTCTTGGTCTTTGTATTTAGGCATGGTTGGTGTTAGATGTAGGTAGCAAGATGCTTGTTACTACACCTGCGTAGAGTCAACCATTGATGTCTCCTCAGACAAACTAGTAACATTTTAGCTCTAACACTCTGGGACTACATACTAAGTGGTCTTTCACTGATACACAATTCCGCACGACCAGCTTTCAGGCTGGATGCCTTCTCCTGACACTTCAAACCTAGGATCATAGCAGATTTTGAGGCAGTTATTAGCCATTTTACTCTGTGGGTGTGGGGTTCCCACTTTCAACAATCATTTCCTTCAATTTTTTCATTATCCATCCAGCTACCTCAAAGGGGCCTTACGTACCAAAGCGGTATATCCCTGCTCTATGCTCTGACCAGAATACAAGACAGTACATATGTATGATATGACTCAAACTTATATGGTAGGTGGAATGACCCGCCTCAGTTGTCCTCCTATCGGTATTGTCATCAAGTAGATCTTACATTGCTATGTCCCCCATCTTTGGTACAGTAACTTGCTTGCACATGAGTAGTGAGGGACCACTAGGTGACTCGAGGAACTTCGTACTGTTCGCTCTCAGGCCATGTATGTATCTTAACAATTCTCTCTTTCGGTCAAGACTTTCTATCTATTAATTCTGGTGTTCGAGCTCCTAGTGCCTTGCGGGGTTCCTTCACTCAGGGCCTACTTGCTTTGATCTTGAAAGAAGAGACTAGCATTGTACCACTTTGATCATTTTGAGTTTCAACACCCATAGTTGCATACGGACTACCCGATTCCTGTTATGGTCGGGACTCATTATACCCAACTAAAGGGGGTTCCGATTTCGATTTCAGTTTCATGGGGCCACTGACTAGCCAAACGCCATCGCCTTGGTACCAGTGAACTGACCTAAGTCAGTTCTTCATGGTCCGCAAGTTTCCGGATCCTATTCGTTCATCCTGGTTGCTGGACAGAAATGACTCTGCATGCTTATTTATGCTTTGCAATAGCCGATCATGCATGCTGAATTCCCATTTTTATTGGTCTTGAACTGACTATTGCCGCCAATATATGGAGATCTCTTCAACACGTGTGGCAGGTGTGGTTTCTCTTTCCACAATGCGTGTAATTCTTTTCTTGCCTACGTGTATCTATAACACTTTGCGGAATACCAGTATGAGCTTGGTAGAAGTTGTTGTGATTTGTCTTAGCTGTAACCGGTACTGGTTACTGGTTAAGGATTTTCATGTATCAGTTGATACTATTTGAGTTTTGAATATGATTCAGGAAACGAGGTATGCCTCTAGCCGGATAGTATAGGGTTTGATACTCTATATGTTTTATGTTTGGTTTCGAGTATCGGTTTGATACTCTATATGTTTTATGTTTGGTTTCGAGTATCGGTTTAATACTCTATATGTTTTATGTTTGGTTTCGAGTATCGGTTTGATACTCTATAGGTTTTATGTTTTGTTTCAGGGCTATCTTTTCGGAGTCCATTATGTTATGAGAACAAGGCTCCCAGTAGCCTTGGAAGTGTATTTAAGAACTGCTATTCTTCTCGCTAGAAGGAGCAGACTTCGGCAGACAGAGTTTTCAATATACTTGGTTGAACAGTTACTCTCTTCAGTTCACTTCAAGAATCTTTAGTTTGAGACCTACCAAACATCTCGCAGACTTTAGTAGTCGCGATACAGTAAGAAGTCTATTCAACAACCTTGGCTAAAGCCTCCGGACTTTGATTCACTAGCTACCGCCTTGGTACAGAACACAGCCCGTTAACCCTATGATTACCGCATCTCCTGAGAGGCGGTTACAACATTCCACATCTCACCCTTAGAACTTTACCAAGGCAACAAGCTTCCTTCGCAAACGATCACACTTCTTCTGCCTATCAAATTAGACAGAGAACCCGAATATGAACACGACGAAATAATCGACTCTCGCTTATACCACGGTAGCCTTCAATACCATGCGAAGTGGACCGGCTACTCTACCAAACACAATCAAGAGTAGTACCCCGCTACCAACTTTGCAAACGCACAAGATGCCCTCAACCTCTTCCACCAACGCTACCCACAGAAGCCATCAACCGTGCGTCGAGGACATTGCGGAAGGCTTCGAGCTTGTGGGTAGCCCCACGAGCCTTCTACTCGATGCAGCTAAGTGGGCCGTAGTGGAAGAAGAAGACAGAGTCAAGAAGGAAAAGGAGGAAAAGACTAGCGAGGCCGAGTGGGGCCAGGTAGTCAAAGACAACGAGAAAAGCCATGCCATCTATCACTAGACGGCATGCACGTACTATGGGTACCCAGTGCACCTAGATGGAAAACAAAGAAGCAACTTCTTCCTGAGCAAGAGATCTGCAACCCACTGGTCACCACCAACCTCGCTGATCCAAGCCGAATGGGCAACCCAAACGTAACCTGCGCCTACTGGCCCCTCACACCACAAGATTTCCTGGCAGAACTGCATACGCAGATCCTGCTCCTATCACCACAGACAACAATGGGAAGCTAAGTGGGCAACCAAACAGGTTTCGAGGACGGAACCTAAGGAGGGAGAGGATACAAAAACTTTCGTGTCCAAGGAAGAACAGTGCTGAACGATCGGATGGCTGTGACGAGAAAATGACTGCCGGGAGGAAGAAACGAAACGACAGGAGGAAACCATCACAAGGCTGGAAAGAAAAGGAGGAACACATCAGCAAACAATGGAGGGATCGAGGAGGGGATTAGACATAATCCGGGCCTCCTACAACGAAAAGATAGGGCAAGTGGAAGAAGTGCTATGGAGGGAAAAGCTCAAGCGAAGAGCTATCATTGACAAGGTACGTGGGTTTTGCGGGGAGGCAAACGACAGCGCCAAACGCCTAAGGAGGTTCGCGGACCACCTCTACGATGAGAGATTCTAAGCTCGAAGGGATTTGAGCTTAGATAGGGAGGAGCTAATGTCACAAATGTGGCTTAGCGAGGGAAGGCTTTCACATGACTCATAATTTATAAGTCATAGGTACATTATGTTTCGCACATGATCTCATTAGAGGTCATGGGTTTCGCGCATGTGCCCAATTTGGTCATATGATATGGTTATGATGATATGTTCTGTTTCGCACATGACCTCGTTTAGAGGTCATGGGTTTTGCGCATGTGACCACTTTGGTCATATAACTGGTTTATGATATTTTGACATGACTGACAGTTGTGAGTCATATGTGGCGCGTGATTTGGAGGATGAGTCACAAGGGCGTGAAGGGCAACTATATAAGGAGAATATGAGGTCTGAGTAGATAGGCCATCCTCCGTCTCCTCTACACACCCGGCGATTGAAATCAACCCTCAACGCTAGGTATCCACGAACCTTCCACCCCCCCTCTCCTCCCACGATGGCTT
>JACCEG010000472.1:22473-42495 GCA_014065205.1 Tuber brumale
GAAACCACACACGAGGGCTGACATCGGTCTATGCTCCTCTCTCATGGAGAACCGCTGTCCCCTCCCCGCCTATAAGAAAGCACCTCCCGATCGATGCCATTGCCCATCGAACCCTCCCATTCATCCCCGCCTCCGGCCCTATGCCTGTTGCCTCCCTCGACCTTCTACCACCCGCCTGCCTCCCGGTCGGAGCAGATACCCCCTCCTTCAAGTCGCTCAAACTCAAAATCAGATCGGCACTAGTCAAAGACTGGAACGACCAGTTCCCTCCTCCCCCCACCTACCCCTACTCTGCGTCCCTTTCGCCCCACCCGTTCATGGGGCTTGGGAGGTTCATGGCGGGTAGAATCCACCAGATGCGCTCAGGTAAGAGTTACCTGGCTGCCCACCCGTCATGGTTCACCGAAGACCCATCTCCCCTCTGCCCCCTCTGTGAGGAAGACGAGGAGGACTTCAACCATGCCATCCTGTCCTGCGAGTCCCGCAGAGAACCTCGTGAACGCCACCTCCAGGGCCTCACTTCGGTAGATAGGGACAGCCCCCTCTGGTCAGACCCCTCCGCTCTCAACGCCCTCGCCAGATACATAAACGTCACGGCGACGGGTTTCCCGCCAGGTATGCCCCCGGCGGAAAGGGACCCACAAGACGAACCGGACAACGTAGCGCCGGCCCTTCCGATCCACGGTTTCGCCCCCTGAGGGGGACAAGGCCTTTTTACCCGCTTTGTTTTTCTTGCTTTGCTGGGAGAAAGTTTTTCGTTATGATTATTTACTTTATTGTTTTATTTCCTTAGGGATTTGGTGTCGGCTATCGGACACACCGTGGAGGTTTTTATAGTTTGGTGCGATGATTTCCTTTGTTACTTGCGAGTTTTTGAGATTAAGGTTTTGTTTATGCCATAGCTAGCGCTGCATGCAAGTTCTTGTACCATAAATCAAGGAATACATGAAGATAAAAAACAAAAAAAAAGAAAGAAAAAAAAAGAAGAAAAAGAAGAAAAAGTCCGAGTAGATAGGCCATCCTCCGTCTCCTCTACACACCCGGCGATTGAAATCAACCCTCAACGCTAGGCACTCACGAACCATCCACCCCCCCACTCCTCCCACGATGGCTTCGGCCTAGGAGTGATGGCCACCTCCCCCTTTTCCCACTGCCATCACTTGCTCCCTTACGAGGCGTGGCTTTCCTCCCTCTGGGTTCCGGTACTGCCTTTCTGCTGCCCGTTCTCGCCCCTTTCCTCGCTTAGCGAAGCCCATCCTCACGGTCGGCGACCGCTCGCTTCCCATGCTTCAGACTGCTGGGAACAAGGTTTCTGCGGTATGTGAGGACTACTCTTTAGGCCTGATGGTTGACCTCGCTCCTCTCCTTCCTTGGGGACCTCTCTTCTTCGTTTCCATTTGGCGTTGGCTGTGGTGGATGCCTGTCTCCCTGTGTGCACGCGCACCTTGGGGGAACGCCTCGGCTAGTAACTTCGGGGCCTGTCTCGCTTGGAGATTTGCCCATACCCTCCTAGTCTTACGGTTCAAGTTGAGAGTACTCTGGTTGGAGACCGCCTAGCAAGACACGAACACGATTACCGATAGGCGACACCATCGCGTTCGGTTTCTGGCCCGTTCTGGCGGTTGGATCGGCTTGCACCCTAATGCCGCACCCTCCCAAGGCTAGTACCCTACTGCGCCACCCTCTCCCGCCGCAGCCCACAGGCAGCTCCCTTTCTCGGTTACGTCGCGTTCCGGGATAACTTCTACGGCTTTCTGCTGCCAGCGCGTATCTCTGGCTTGGTTGTTGTGGCGCTCACCTTGGTGCGAGATTTCTTTTGTTCTTTTTTGAGATGTCCCGGACGGTTACCTTCTTATGTTTTCCTGCTTTCTTCTAAGTTAGACTTCCCCTATTCTCTGAGTTCACTTGCGAGGTAGGGACAGGTTTTTCTTGGGGGCGAGATGTACGGTTAGGCCCATACCAGAGGGTCTTGGGGATACGGTCAGGCCGGGCGGGGGGAGGAATGGGGATTGTTTATGCCATAGCTAGCGCTGCATGCAAGTTCTTCTACCTTAAATAACAACGAATACATGATGATAAAAAAAAAAGAAAAAAAAGGAAGTCCGGGTAGATAGGCTGCCAGAACCGTACATGCCCAAAGGGCGGAAACCTCAGAGCAGTCGCCGACTGCTGCCCGACCTCTCCCCCGCTCAGCGCCGCGTGCAAAGGCCCACACCCGGCATTCGGTTGCGACTGCCCATCGAGACCCGCCCCCCCTGCTCTCTGTAGGGAGCCCCCTCTATCGCAGGATGAGGAAAGAATGGACACGATGAACGACCCCGGCCAGGGTCCTTCAACTGGTGCATGACCCCTCCTACCCCCTATCGATTTTGAGACACCCCGACCTAGGAGGGGTAACGTCCCCCCAACACGTCCCCCCGTGAACATTCCGAAACCCCAAGGAGGTGCCCTGCCCAACCCCGCATGGCAGGCAACTCCCACTCCTTTCCCACTGCCTGAGACGCCGGAAGGCGTGTAATCGCTGGTCGCACCTCCCCTGTCAGTTCCGTGCTGCCGACGGGCTCCGATAACTCCGTATCCATTCTTCAACACAACTGCCTGGGAAGCTGGGATGTATTTCTTTGCTTGTTTAATTCGTTTTCCTTATTGGAGCACCCCCCCACTCTTGTTGCTCTTCAAGACCCCCCTCTTTACAGGGGCAAGCCCCCTGCGTTTGCGAATTTTAAGCCTTTTTTGCCCCCATGCCTTAATGGTGGAAAGCCTAAAGTGGCGTGCTACCTCAACCTTCCTTCCACACAACAGTTCTCAGTTCTTCCTGTTTTTTCTGAAGCGAGAGACTGGATGGCGATGGATTTTTTCTCTTCAGTTGGATATTTTGATTCCTTTGTAACCAAGTTCCGCGTGGTAAACCTATACAGCACTTGGGACGGTTCCCCCTTCAAAAGGACCATCTCGCCAGATGCTGCGTTCCCCCCCACGCACTCCCCCACGCTAGTCGTAGGAGACTTCAACATCCACCACCCCTCTGGTGACCCAGGCCGTGTTTTTTCGGTTCAGGACCTTGGGACATCCTCTCCATTCTTCAAGAAGGCTGCCAGTGAGGGCTTCTGCCTCCTAAACACACCCGGTACCCTCACCTACTTTCCCTTCCCTTCAAACCTCCGCCCCTCAGTAATAGACCTGGCGTTCACCAACGCCCCCCTCTCGCCTAACTTCCGATCATGGGGCACACCTCTCCCTCCAACAGGTTCAGACCATGTCCCAATCCTCATCACGCTTTCGGAGCCCTTGGCCCACCCCCCTCTCCCCTCTCCATTGTGGACAAAGACTGACTGGCCCGCCCTCGAGGAAGGACTAAAGAAGATGAAGTTCCGCCCCCCTCCCCCACTCCCTACGCCAAGGATTCTGTCAATCTGGTTTGACACGGCCTTGGATAGGATAAGATCCCAGCTTAAGGGTCATACGCCCGACAAGAGATCCTCCTACAGGTCGAAGCCCTGGTGGACACCCAACCTAGCGGCGCAGAGATCAGCCTTCCACTTCACCGTCCGAGCGGCCCGCAAGGACCCCCTCCCCTGGTCCAAAGACCTCTGCAGAGAGGCTCGCCTCCTGTACTTCAAGGCTTTCAAGAAGGCCAAGAATGAATACTGGAAGAACTTCCTGCAAACAGCGAATCCCCAATCCCTCTGGATGGCGAAAAGGTTCGCATTCGGCAAACCGCCCAACAGATGCCCTCAAATTCCGGGGGCTGAAAGCCCCAACGACATCAACAAAGACCTCCTTCAACACTTCTTCCCCGAGAAGGGGTCCTCTCCACCACCTCGCATCCTGCGTGAGTTTAAAGACGTTCCAGAGCTGTCGGCGGAGGAGATATCCGCTGCTCTTTGGAAGTCCTCTTCGTCCTCTGCGCCCGGACCGGACCAAATAGCCTACTCTGTCTGGAAGAAGGTCCACATGATTAACCCGAGCGTACTTACATCCCTCTTGAGCCCCCTGGTTAGATATGGGCACCACCCTCTTTCCCTGAAAAAGGCCAACGGCATAGTGCTGGACAAACCTGGCAAACCCTCCTACGACACCCCTTCATCATTCCGCATCATTGTACTCCTGGAGACTGTTTCCAAGATCCTGGAGAGAGTGATGGCAAACCTGCTTTCGGCCCTGGCTGGTTTCCTGGGCCTCCTCTCCCCCAACCAGACTGGCTCCCTACCTGGTCTGAGTACCTTCGACGCAGCGGCTACCCTCTCCCATGAGGTCCAGCTGTTTATGCGCCCCAAGCTCAAGGTCTCGACCCTCTTCCTGGACATCAAAGGAGGCTTCGACAATGTCTCGGCCCCGATACTTTGCAATAGACTCGCCACGTGGGCGGTCAACCCCTACATGATCTCGTGGATAAGGTCCTTCCTCCATGACCGCACCTGTCGCCTGGTTTTCCAGGGCGCACTACAAATCTTCTCACACGTCTCGGTTGGCACCCCTCAAGGCTCCCCGATCTCCCCGCTGCTCTTTGTTATTTACGTTTCTACCCTCCACTTTTCGGTCCCCAGGGGCCTCATCCTATCCTACGTGGACGACTTCGCGGTCACGGTAGCCTCGGGCTCTTACCGAAGGAATATCCAGAGACTGCAAGGAATCACCAAAACCCTGCAGCGGAAGGCTGACAGGCTGGGTGTGTCCTTCGCAATCCCGAAAACGGAACTCATGCACTGGGAGACCCCCTCTCAGAAAATCCCCCCTCCCCCAATCCCGGTCTTGCTGGACGACCTCGTCTTCCGCCCCTCCAAGCTAATACGGTGGCTCGGTTACTGGTTCGAGCCCTCCTCCACTTCAGGCACAAGAGGTACCACGTCCCACTGCGTTAGAAGACTTGGACTGGCCCAAGGCACCTTCGCAACCATCAAAAGGCTATCTAGACCCGGCAAGGGCCTCTCTCCATTCCTGTGCCACCGCCTGGCAGCCTCTTTGATCTCCCCGATCCTCCTTTACGGCGCGGACCTTTTCTCCCCAAGTCTCACCCTCCTCGACCGCATGTCGGTTTTCTGGAGGACTGTCCCGAGATGGGTCACGAACTGCTTCTCCTCGACACCTATAGGCACCCTTGCTTGCGAGTCAGCCCTGCCTCCGATGCCCCTCTTGATACGTCATCGCCAAAGACTTGCAGCCATAAGGATGGTCTGCCTCCCACCGGAGGCGAACCCAGCAACTGCCAGGCTCCACCCCACGTTTCCGACTTGGTCCCCCTTTAGGGCCCTTGACGACCACCGTCACCACACGAGAGGCCTGACATCGGTCTATGCTCCCCTCTCATGGAGATCCACTGTCCCCTCCCCACCTATACGAAAACACCTTCCAATTGATGCCATTCCTCATCGAACCCTCCACTTCATCTCCGCTTCTGGTCCTCTACCGGTGGCCTCCCCCTACCTCCTCCCGCCAGCCTGTCTCCCGATTGGAGAAGACACCCCTTCCTACAAGTCGATCAAGTTGAGAATCAGATCGGCTCTAGTCAAAGACTGGAACGACCAGTTCCCGCCACCCCCGACCTACCCTTAACCCGTATCCCTAACGCCCCACCCCTTTATGGGGCTGAGCAGGTTCATGGCGGGGAGGATCCACCAGATGCGATCAGGCAAGAGCTACCTCGCTGCCCACCCATCGTGGTTCACTGAAGACCCCTCTCCCCTCTGCCCACTGTGCGAGGAGGACGAAGAGGACTTCAACCACGCCATCCTGTCCTGCGAGTCCCGCAGGGAACCTCGTGAGCGCCACCTCCAGGGGCCTACTTTGTTAGATAGGGACAGCCCCCTCTGGTCAAAGCCCTCCGCTCTCAATTCCCTTGCTAGGTACATAAACGTCAAAGCGACAGGATTCCCACCGGGCATGCCCCCAGCAGAACGGGACCCTCCGTACCCCCCGAACGCAGACGCATCTGCTTTACTGATCCACGGTTTCGCTCCCTGAAGGGAGAACGACCTCTGCCCACTTTGTCTTTCTGGTTTGGCTAGGAGAAGTGTTTTTCGTTATGATCATGCGTTTTATTATTTTATTTCCTTAGGGATTTGGTGTCGGCTATCGGACACACTTAGGAGGATTTCATAGTTTGGTGCGAGATTTCTTTTGTTACTTGCGAGTTTTTGAGATTAAGGTTTTGTTTATGCCATAGATAGTGCTACATGCAAGTTCTTGTACCGTAAATCAATGAATACATGAAGATAAACAAAAAAAAAAAANAAAAAAAAGTCCGAGTACATAGGCCATGCTCCGCTTCCGCTATTTCCCCCCCCCTACATTTCTTCCTCAGTTTCAACACCATCAGCGTCCAGTGTGCCCATACGTTTGAGCTGTCCTAAAAATCTCACAGCCACGGCCCGCCTGTCAGGACAGGAATGGCTTCAGTTCCCCTCCCACCCTCCGAACACTCCTCAGTATTGAGAGTACGCCCTCATGGCCCTCTCCTCCTGGAACTCCTCGTATGATCCTCGACGGATGTAGGAATCTCCAACCAACTCTTCCCACCCATCAGCTCCACAGAGCTCGACGACCTCTCCCCTGGAGAAGCTGTCCTCCTTCCCCTCCTATGCACCTCGCTTTTGGCATCAAGGTCTATCTCCATTCAGATCGATGAGCTGGCCCACGAAATTGCCCGCCTCTCGGGATAGGTCAACGAACTCTGCTCCCGTAAGGAAAAGTCCTATAGCCCGCCTGCCCCCCCCCATCCAGAGCGACACCACAGCGATGGCGCTCTCTACCCTCCAGCTGTCGGTTAGAGACTTAGCGTCGCGGCTAACCACCCTCCTTCCTCAACCAGTACACCACCAACAACCACCGCCCCAACGCACCACACCTGCAGTACTTGTTACCCATACAGCCCGCGCAGCTCCTTCCCAAAAGGGCAAAGAGGTGGCAGAGTCACCCCTTACTGCTACCCTCCCCATTGTGTTAAATCCCCCCTACAAGGGTGGGGGCGATACGGACATCCCCGGCTACAGCGTGAAGGACCAGAAATGGTACGGCGACCCTGCCACCTATGCGGCAAAATTCGCTCGCTCCTGTGAGGCCCAGACATACAGGGAAGGGAAGTACCCCCCCTTCTCGGAGTTCCACCCTGTTCCACGCATGTCGGCCCAGTCTGGCACCCCCTCCTCCTATGCTCAGGCCACTGTAGCGGGACAAAAGAAGAAAGGAAAAGGGAACAAAGCGAAAGGCGCTCCCTGGGCTGCCCAGGTTGCATCTGGTCTGGCACCTTCGGCCCCCTCAAAAGGGCCAGGAGCCTTCCAGCCACTGAGAGACGTTTCTTCACCCCAAGGTCCTCCCCTTTCCCGCACTCCCAATCTGACCGCCTAGCTCCCTCCTTCCCAGACATTGCCGCCTCAGTCCTTCGTGAAGGAGGCTGCACTCTTCCCTTGTCCTTCTCTGCCCAGGTCAACGACAGAGGAGCGGTCATGCTCCTTACCCTCTCCCCGTTTGTCCCCTCCACGGTATACGCCCCCTACTACAACGCCCTCATGGCCAAGCTGAACCAGTCTTTTCCCACTGGGGACGCCCCGTGGCTCTCTTTCCGCCCTGCCCCCAACGAAGTCCAACTAGTAATAGACTCCCTCCCTATTGCGTACCTTCCGGAAGACGACGACCACCTCCTGCAGTCTCTAAGCAACACCATCCTGAACATCAAAAACGCCCAGATCCTTTCTGCCCGCTACGTCAACCCTGACCGTGACTCCCGGATCCTCAAAAAGGCGTCTTCCATGGTTGTAACGGTCGCACCTGAAAATGAGGCCGCCATGCTGGGCAACACCTACCTCTTCTCCTCCCGATGCAAGATCGTGAGAGCATATTCGGCTAATAGCCTTACTCAATGCTGTAACTGCTGGGAGTACGGTCACCACTCAGCTAGGTGCAAGGTGGACCACCTGGTATGTCCAATATGCACCCTCTCCCACAGAAAGCAGGCACACCGGTGCCAGAACCCCACTGGCCCCAAGGGTGGTAACCTCAGAGCAGTCGTCGACTGCTGCCCCACCTCTCTCTCGATGTGTGCAGTCTGCAAGGGTCAACACCCGGCTTTCGCCAGAGAATGCCCATCAAGACCTTCCGCTCCTTCTCCCCATGGGGAGTCCTCTGTTCCGCAGAATGAGGAAGCAATGAACACGACGAACGACTCCAGTGAGGGTCCTTCAACTGGTTCACGATACCTCCTTTACCCCTTTACTCTTGAAACACCCCGTCCTAGGCGGGGTGATACCCTCCCAGCACGTCCCCTCAGTCCCGCCCCAAAACCCCAAGGAGGTGCCCTGCCGAATCCCGCATGGCAGGAATCTCCCACTCCTCTCCCGCAGCCTGAGATACTGGAAGGCGTGTAATAGTTGGTCACACCTCTCCTGAGAGTTCTGTGCTGGTAGCGGACCCCCGTAACCCTATGTCCATTCTACAACACAACTGCTTGAGAAGCTGGGATGTGTTTCTTTCTCTATTTAATTCTTTTTCTCTTTGGAAATTCCAGCCTACTTTAGTTGCTCTCCAAGACCCCCCCCTGCACAGGGACAGACCACCGTCGTTCACCGGATTTAAGCCATTTTTGCCCAGTTGCCCCAATGGCAGCAAGCCCAGAGTGGCCTGCTACCTCCATCTTCCCACTACCCCACAGTTCTCAGTCCTCCCGGTCATCTCAGAGGCGAGGGACTGGATGGCCGTCGACTTCCATTCGTCCATTGTTTTCTTTGATTCCTTTGCCACTAAGTTCACGGTTGCAAACCTCTATAGCACTTGGGATGGTTCTCCCTTTCGCCGGACCATCCCTCCTGAGATCGCTTTTCCCCACACCCTCACACCGACGCTGGTCATCGGAGATTTTAATATTCACCACCCCTTGGCAGACCCAGGCTGCCTCTTCTCGCTATCGGACCTCTGTGCTTCTGCACCCTACTTTGAGAGGGCCGCTGACGCTGGTTTCTCCCTCTTGAACTCCCCTGGGATCCTTACCTACTTCCCTTTCGACCCTGAACTCCACCCATCGGCAATAGACCTGTCCTTCGCCAATGCCGAGCTGTCACCCAACTTCCAGTCGTGGAGTACGCCCCTTGTCCCTACAGGCTCAGACCACGTGCCTATCCTCATAACCCTGTTGGAGCCTCTGGCCCGCCCGCCCCCCCTGCCCCAGCGTGGACAAGAACAGACTGGCTTTCTCTCGAGGAAGAAATCAAGGCCATGAAGATCAACCCCCCCCCTTCCCTCCTGACGCCCCGCTCCTTCTCCGCCTGGTTTGACACTGCCCTTGGTAGGTTAAGGACCGTCCTCAAACTCCATACCACGGACACAAGGCCCTCTAACCAGTCTAAACCCTGGTGGACTCCCGACCTTACAGCGCAGAGAGCTGCCTTTCACTCAATGGTTCAGTCGGCCCAGTGCGGCCCCCTCCCATCCTCCAAACAGCAGTGCAGGGATGCGCGCCTTCTATACTTCAAGGCAATAAAGAAGGCCAAAACCGAGTACTGGAACAATTTCCTTAAGTCAGCCACCCCACAGACGCTCTGGACCGCGAAGCGCTATGCCTTTGGCAGGCCCCAAGACAGGTTCCCTCAAATACCCAGAGCTGACGACCCTGTGGGTATCAACAAAGCCCTTATCTCCCACTTCTTCCCAGATAGACAATCCTCGCACCCGTCATCCATCCTGCAGGAGTTCAGGGACGTTCCTCCCTTATCGGCGGAGGAAGTAGCCACTGCCCTCAGAAATTCCTCCCCATCCTCCACCCCTGGCCCAGACCAGATCCCCTACTCTGTTTGGAAAAGGGTCCACTCTCTAAACCCTGACATCCTAACATCCATTCTCGGCCCCCTCATAAGGTTCGGTCACCACCCCCAGTCCCTCAAGAGGGCCAACGGCATTGTGCTAGACAAGCCGGGGAAGCCCTCCTACAACATGCCCACCTTATTCCGTATCATCATCCTGTTGGAAACGGTTTCCAAGATCCTCGAGAGGGTCATGGCGGCCCATCTCTCCGCCCTCGCCCACTTCCTGGGCCTCCTGTCCCCCGACCAAACTGGTTCCCTCCCTGGTCTGCATACCTTTGATGCGGCGGCTACCCTCTCTCACAAGGTTCAGCTTTTTATACGCCCCAAGCTCAAGGTCTTGACCCTCTTCTTCAACATCAAGGGTGGTTTCGACATTGTCTCAGCCCCCTTGCTTTGTGACAGGCTTGCCACTAAGGCGGTCAACCCTTAGATGGTCTCATGGATAAGGTCCTTCCTCCACGGACGCTCCTGCCACCTGGTCTTCCAGGGGGCCCCCCAGGTCTTTTCCTTGGTCTCGGTCGGTACACCCCAGGGCTCCCCGATCTCCCCCCTTCTGTTCGTCATCTACGTATCATCCCTTCACTTTTCGGTCCCTCAGGGCCTCATCCTCTCCCAGGTGGATGACTTTGCTGTCTCAGTCGCCTCTGCCTCGTACCGCCGGAACGTTTAACGGCTACAGGGTATCACACCTGTGCTTCAAGCGAAGGCTGGGGCGCTGGGTGTGACCTTCTCGTTCCTGAAGACGGAACTCATGCACTGGACGACCCCCACGCAGAAAGTCCCTCCCCCGTCTATCCCGGTCCTGCTGGACGGACACCTCTTTCATCCCTCCAAACTGATCTGTTGGCTCGGGTACTGGTTCGAGCCCTCGACTACGTCGTATACCAGGGGCACAACATCACACTTTACCAGGAGACTCACTCTGGCCCAGGGGGCCTTCGTGACAATCAAAAGACTTTATAGGCCCGACAAGGGCCTCCTAACCTTCCTCTGCCACCGCCTGGTATTCTGCCTCATCTCACCGATCCTCCTCTATAGAGTAGACCTCTTCTCTCTGAGTCTCACCCTTCTGGATCAGGTGTCCATCTTTTGGAGATCCATCCAGAGGTGGATGACAAACTGTAGCTCATCAACCCCGCTCGGCATCCTGGCGTGTGAATCGGCCCTCCTACTCCTCCCACTCTTAATCCTCTACCGACAGAGACTGGCAGCTGTCCACCTGGTGTGCCTCCCCCCCGAGGCCAACCTGGCGACTGCCAGACTCCATTGATTCTTCCCTACTTCCTCCCCCTTTAGGGTACCGGAAGACCACTGACGCTTCACCAGGGGCCTGTCATCCGTCTACGCACCCCTCCTCTGGAAAACCACAACTCCCTGTCCCCCTATACGCAAATACCTCCCTCTGGACGCGATTGCTCACCGCACTCTCCAGTTGATAGACACATCCGGTCCCATCCCCGTGGCCTCACCAGACCTCCTTCCTCCTGGACAGCCTCCCTTACAGGAGGGGATCTCATCCTACTAGTCAATCAAGTTGCGATTGCGAAATGCACTCACCAGAGACTGGGCAGCCCAGTTTCCCGCCTCCCCTTACTACCCTTACGCCGCGTCCCTCTGTCCCCACCCTTTTATGGGTCTGGAGAGATTTATTGCGGGTAGGATCCACCAGATGTGCTCGGGTAAGAGCTACCTCGCCGCCCACCCCTCCTGGTTCACTGACAACCCCTCCCCCCTCTGCCCCTATTGCGAGGAGGATGAGGAGGCCTTTGCCCACGCCATACTATACTGCGAGTCTCGCAAAGAACCTCGTGAGCGCCACCTCTGGGGGCTCAAAGACGTTGGCAGCGACAGCCCACTCTGGTCCAACAAAGAAACCCTCCGCTCTCTAGCACGGTACCTCAACATGACTGCCACCGGTTTCCCTCCTGGCGTGCGTCCTGCGTCCTGGGACCCCCCTCCTGAGCCCGCCAAGTGCGGCGCGGATCTTCCGATTTCCAGCTTCCGGCCTTGAGAGTGTCAGGCCCACTTCCCGGTTTTGTTCTGGCTGTCAACCCGGACTATTTTATTTTTGGTTATGACTTCTTTATTTTTGCTTTAGTTCCTTGGAATTTTGTATCGGCTATCAGACACTTTTTTTCTTTTTTTTCTTTTTTTTTTTTTTAAATAATTTTAATTTAAGTATTTAAGGAACCAGGTCATGTCAGGGCAAGCTATGTAGACCTAAACCTCCACCCCTGCCCCGGCTCAGAAAGGCTGAAGAAAAACCATCTAACTACAAGGCCACTCGGTGTAAAAAACTCCCCCTAACCACAACCACTACAGTATACACGAACCTAAAACCTCCACAGACGCGCGACATAGAGGAAATCCTAAACCCCAACAGTGAGCCAACCAAAACAACAGAAAGAAATCCCAAACAAATGAAAACCCATAAACCATCCAGCCTAGGTCACCCGGTCGCAACCAAGGATCTTCCATCACAGAACCGGACCCGAGCACTAGTAGGATAAATGTATCCTGGGCAACGGGGGCAAGGGAACCAAAGTAGGGAGGAACCCGACCGAAGTAGGAGAAAGGCGTGTGGCAGGACCCAGGAACCCCTAGAGGTCCGCCGGAAAACCGGACCTGGTGGGGAGGCCAGCAGCCAGAGTGCTGACCAGAGAGAGGTGGTAGTAAGGTACCAGCTAGTAGGGGTGGTACTGGTCCGAGACCAGCAGGAAGTGTAGACGACAGTAAGGTGCCAGCTAAGGTGGGGGGGTAGCAGTAGGGTGCCAGCCTGTGGTAGCAGTAGGGTGCCAGCCTATCGCACCGAGGAAGTATAGAGGAGGGGTAGACCCAGGAACCAAAACAACTATCGGAAACGTGTTCGTGCCTTACTAGGTGGCCTCCAGCAAGCCCCAGACAAAGCCAGCAGTTTTACCACATCTCTCATGTAGTCCCTTGTTCTACGAGAGATAGTGTCACTATAGTGGATAGGATACCACCTGCTGAAGCGATGAGTGAGGAAGGAGAATGGCGAAATCGACCGTAGCCTGTTGAGGAAACCCGATACAACTCCCCAGTTTCTTTAGGGGAGGGATACAGGAATCCGTCGTAATCGCGTACCGCAAACCGTAGTCCCAGCCGTCTGTTGAGATGAAAGGAGGGAAACCCGACCGTGCTGATGCTAAGCGAGGCCTAGCAAAAGCGGGGTAGGGGAGGTACCCAGCATCGTGAGATGCTGGAAGAAAAGGATAGGGTATCCCTGGAGGGTAGACCTCAAAGGGAGGGGACAGTAGAGACGGGCTCGAAGCCCAAAAGGATGGATAGTGATAGCCTACACCCCCCCCGAGGAGAGTGTGCAGACCAAAAAGTGGTGATAGTTTGGTGTGGTGTTGAGTGTATCCCAAATAGGAAATAAATTTCAATCACCGGAGGTGTAGCGGAAACGGAGGATGTCGGCTATCGGACACTACTTGGAGGATTTTATACTTTTTCTGCAACTTTTTCTTTTGTGCTTGCGTGTTTGAGATTGAGGTTTTGTTTATGCCATAGCTAGTGTAACCGCCTCTCGGGAGATGCGGTAATCGCAGGGTTAACGGGCTTTGTTCTGTACCAAGGCAGTAGCTAGTGAATCAAAGTCCGAAGGCTTTAGCCAAGGTTGTTGAATAGACTTCTTACTGTATCGCGACTACTGAAGTCTCCGAGATGTTTGGTAGGTCTCAAACTAAAGATTCTTGAAGCGAACTGAAGAGAGTAACTGTTCAACCAAGTATATTGAAAACTCTGTCTGCCAAAGTCTGCTCCTTCTAGCGAGAAGAATAGTAGTTCTTAAATACACTTCCAAGGCTACCGGGAGCCTTGTTCTCATAACATAATGGACTCCGAAAAGATAGCCCTGAAACAAAACATAAAACATATAGAGTATCAAACTGATACTCGAAACCAAACATAAAACATGTAGAGTATCAAACCCTATACTATCGGGCTAGAGGCACACCTCGTTTCCTGAAACATATTCAAAACTCAAATAGTATCAACTGATACATGAAAATCCTTAACCAGTAACCAGTACTGGTTACACCCCGAAAACAAAATAAAACCCTTATTTCAAAACATAACAAGAAAATTCCTAATCCTCACTATCATAATCAAAATTCAAATAAGGATCCCAAAAACCTTTATCAACCGGGGGTACATTTTGATAGCTCTCAAAACCGTCCTTAGTAGGAGAGTAACACATAGGAATAAACTCAGAAAATACCGTAGGAAACTCATCTCCTGGTATGTTATCTGTCCACCATGCCTGAACCAATTCCATCGCATGTTCTAATACTTCCACTAGTTCCCAACTATTCTCGCTTGCCGAGGATCCCTTCCAGCTAACCAAGAACTGTCCCTTTCCATATCATTCGCTGTAATCGATGACTGATTGAACTTACCATTCTTGTTCTTCGTTGATGAGGATGGGTGCCGGCTTTGCAAATGTTCGTCCGGGAAATCGGAAATCGTCGTTAGGGGGGTAAAGTTTGACTACTGAGCAGTGGAAAACTCTTTTCCTCCTTCGGTACATTCTAGCATCCATGCTAACTGTATAGTTCTGGGTGTGTTCGTCAAATTCGAGTACTGTAAAAGGGCCTCGGCAGCATGGCTGCAATTTCCGAGATCTGCCAGATTCTGTTGCAATCTGGTCTCCAAAAACCATAATCCGTTCCCCCATCTCGACAGGTTTGTGTG
This sequence comes from Tuber brumale, assembly GCA_014065205.1. Lineage (NCBI taxonomy): Eukaryota > Fungi > Ascomycota > Pezizomycetes > Pezizales > Tuberaceae > Tuber > Tuber brumale. Next base: position 36,981 of record JACCEG010000472.1, read on the forward strand.
AGTTGCTCCTCTTAATTGCCACTCTGTTCGCTCTTGCTCTAGGCAACCGTAACGCTTGGTATGCCGCATTTCTGATCTCCTGGTGTCGATTGTAGTAATCATTGGATGCGGGTACTCTGGTAGCATTGACTTTATAGGTATCTAGTAGTTGGTATTCTCGTCCATACACAGCCTTATATGGTGACATTCCAATAGTATCGGAGTGACCTGCATTGGAGTAAGCTGTTACTTCCGGGAGGGAGGTAAGCCAGTTGGTCTGGCGGGGATTTACAACATTCCTTAATGCTGTTTTCAGTTGGCGAATCTTCCTTTCTGCTTGTCCATTGGTCTGGTGGTGGCCAGGCATAGCTATAATATGTTCGACTCCTATCGTTTTCAAGGTTTGTTTCCAAAACCGAGAGGTGAACCGAGGATCAGCATCGCTAACAATCGACGTAGGTATTCCATGAGGGGTAAAAATATGGCAACGGAGTAACTCCATAGTCGAAATCGCAGCAGCGTTTACTGATGTTGGTATCAGCCAGCTGAACCCAACCGCTCTATCTACTACCACCAGTACTGAATCATATCCTTTTACCTTCGTAAAGGGACCCATGAAGTCGATAGCATAGGTCGAAAATATCTCTGTGGGAAAGGGAAGCGAGAGGGTATTGCCAGTAGGTAATGTAGTCCTTTCCCGGTTCAGTTGACATATGTCACATTGCGGGACATAGTCTTTGAAATCTTTCCTTATCTCCGGCCAGTAGATGTATTCTGTTGCGTACCGGAGGTTTCGATCAGCGCTATGGTGTCCTTTATTATATATTTCTTCTATCATCAGCTCTCTTAGAGTTTCTCCATTCACTCCATGACCCTTCGAAATGTAAAGGCAAACTTCTTCTCCTCTTGGAGTAGCGTACAGTAGCCCATTGCGTATTTGGTAATGTTGCATCATTCCGTTTCATGAAGTGAGATTGGAATCCTTTGCTAACTGATAGATAGGGTCGCTTCTATATCCTTTAACCATCTGTTCCCTCCAAATGTTCTTCATATCATCCACTCCCTGGATGATATCCCTTTCGTCCACCACTCTTTCTAATACCGTAACCTCCTCCTCCATTTCAGGTGTTTCATACACTTTGTAGAGCTCGCGCTTCTCGTGAGGTAGAGAGGGTGGTTCCACTATCGGAACCTCGTTCAGGTATGCGAGAGGCCCTCCATAGAAGGGCTCGTTGTGATGGTGTTCAGGGTACTCGGAAGTCTGACTTTCGGTAGGGGGCGTGCCACAGCCTAGTGCTATCTTGACACATTCTTTGATGGCTTGGATATCGACACGGGGGCGTGGTGAGTGGGTATCTCTATCATTGTGATTGTCATTGGTGTTAGGCGGAGTTTCGATAACTGGTGGACTGCTGCAGGAGGAGCCCGCGTAGATCTTAGTATTCGGTTTCAATTCCTCGTGGTCAGGACAGAAAGGTATATTGCAGAATGCCCAATGCATTGATGCATGTTCAAGTTCCTCCTCACTCCTACCACTGGTATAACTTCGATGGTCCCCCCAATCGTTTAGAGGTTCGCTATTTCTGTAATCGTCTGCATCTAGCTGTGCTTGCTCTAGGCTTCAGTTGCTTCCACATTCTGAGTGAGCACTGATGTGCTCAACTATGAGGCTTCGAATCGAGACATTTCATGTTCAATAGTAGGTTCTTTGTAAGAAAGAAAGGATGAAATAGGTGAGGAACTAGGTAAATCGTCTTCTGATGTAGGATCGTTTGCAGTATGTGGGTAATTATCGTTTTCATCACAAAGGCGGGATAAAGCATCCGCTAAATAGTTCCCTTTTTCTGGTCTGTACACTATTTCAGTATCATACTTCCCAATAAACCCTCGCCATCGTAACTTTTTTTGGTGGGTGTTCTGCTTGTCTTGAGGTACGTCAGAGGTAGGTGATCTGTGACGATAGTAAACTTGCTTCCTGCAAGTATGTGATGAAATGCCATAAGTGCATCAACTATCGCTAGAGCTTCCTTGTCGGTTGTGACATAATTCATTTGGGCATTAGAAAATTTCCTGCTATGAAGCGAAGCAGGTATGGAATTTTCTGGTGTATCTCCTTGTCCTACCAATGCTCCCACACCTGTGTTGGATACATCGGTTATCAACCATATTGGAAGTGACGAATCATATTGTAGTGGTTTCATAACCTCGTATTTTGAAACAAGTCGCTTAACATTATCCATGGCTTGGTCTTGGGTGGCAGTCCACACAAATTCTACAACTCCGGTGAGTTCCATTAGGGGTGATGTAATGGTTGCAATATGTGGCAAAAACTGGCTGATGTAGTTGACCGTTCCTAGAAATTCCTGTAACTGATTCTTAGTCTGTGGCGTAGTCCATTCTTCGATCTTAGCTATCTTTTCTGGTGCTGGTGAAAGTCCTTCATCATTGATGACATGGCCCAACACCTCTATGCTTGTGGCGAAGAATTCTGATTTCTTCCTGCTTGCGTAGAATCGCGCCTCCTTCAGCTTGTCATAAATCAGAGATATGTGTTTTAAATGTTCAGACTCTGTATTGGAAAAAATGAGTATATCATCAATATATACCCACATCAATCGTCCTAGGTAGTCGGCGAATAGATTGGACATTATGCGCATGAATGTTCCTGGAGCGTTCATATCTCCCTGTAGCATTACTTTGCTAACAAAACATCCAAATGGTGTTTTAAAAGCGTTTTTGCTCACATCCTCTAGTTCCACTCTTGTTTGAAAGTAGGCATCGCTAAGATCGATTTTACTGCGGTATCTTGCCCTAGCTAGGGCATTCAGGATCATCTTTTGGTCTGGAATAGTTTCAACATCTTTGATTGTAATCTCATTCCTCGCTATAAGATCTACTAATGTCCTCATTCGTTTCTTGTCCTTTTTTTCTGGTGCAAACATGGGTGCTGCCGATGAAACTGCTTGTCTCTTGATAATTCTGGCTTTCTCCTTTTCTCTTAGCCATATGCTCATATCGGTTGCCCATGGTTCCGGTATCGAGTAAGTCAGTAATGAGCGCTGCTCTTTCCCTGGTTGCAGATCTATCTTATGATTGATCTTTCTTAGGGGTGGTAAGTCTTCCAGTATTTCATCGGGAAATACTTCCGGGTGTTGGCTCATGATATTTTCAGTGCTGATCACCGCTGCTCGGATCATACCACTAGTAGGTGTGCAAATAATAAGAACATTCTGTTAGGGAAACAGAATAGCTAATTTGCCACATTCGATTTGAGATTGGTGTTGTTCTAGGAAAGGCATTCCTATCAGTGCATCATATTTCGCCTGGTTTCCGACCAACCTCCTAGTCTCTGGTGTGCTCAGCTTTCCTGCTGATATGTTGACAGAACATTCTTTATGACCTTCGGATCATGATCCTTTCATAGCTAGGTGTATTCTGATTGGTGTTTTCAATTCCTCACAAGGAATTCCGTGCGTTGTCGCAAAGGTAGCGCTAATTATGTTTGCTCCTATTGATCTGGTATCAAACAGGACTCTGGGTTCTTTGCCATTGATGTGCATCGTTCCTTCGAGAGCGTCATGGCGTTTGATATTTGTTGGTCTAGCAGCCATCATGATAACGTCTTCCTCTTCTTCCTCTATTTCCATACCATTGATAAACACCTCTTCCGCTTGTTGTTCTTGTTCCATTCTGTTGGAGGTAACTTCTTTCTTCACCTTAGCCTTGCCCTTGCCTTTACCCTTCTCATCTTTGCTAGAACAGTCTCTTGCTAGATGTCCTTTACCTCCGCAGGTATAGCAAAGACCTTTTTCTTTTCGTTCCATAGGTTTGGAGTGGGGCTTGTTACTAGTTTTCCGATTGTCCTTCCAGCCTTCTTGTTTGGAAATGAATTCCTTCACTGGTTTTTCGAACCTTTCTTTCCGATAAGCACCAGTGCTTTTTAGGGTAGCATCTATGCTTTCCGCATTTTGTATAGCTTCCATAACAGTGTCAGTTTCAGCATGGTGTAATTCCGCTTCTTGCCATAGTCTAGGGTGCATGCTCTTGAAGAACTGTTGAATGAAAGCATAGTCGCTTATGGTATTTGCAGGTAGGCGTGATCGGAACATCAGCATGTCGGTTGCTATGGTTGATATTCGCTGTATCTTGCCATTATGCACTTGCGTGATTTCATGGAACTTGCGATAGGTATCATCTTTCTGTTTTGAAGACTGGAATCTTTCTTGTAGGAATCCAACAAGGTCTTCTCTGGTCATGTCTTCACCGAAATATTCTGCTGCTTGGAAAGCTGCTTCTTGAGCTCGTCCTTCAGTATAGAGGATCCAATAGTTTCCTCCTCCAGCCTCGCTAGTCCGTAGTCCATTAATCCGTAGGTATAACTGTACTGAATTATACTATCTATCGAATACTTCCGGTTTGAGGTCATCTCCTTCACCAGTAAACTTACTGGGCGAAGGTACTTTGATACTGAGTTTGGCTGTAACAGCTGGGTTAGGCCTAGGTGTCGGTGATCTAGGGACTTCTGGTGCTGGGGCTCCGGACCCTGAGGGTCCTGCTTCTCAAGCCATGTCGTCCGATCCTTTATCGCTATCCGAGCTTTCTGGATCGTTACTTGGTGGTGCTGGAGGTACTTGTGTACCTGTAGGCTTTCTTGGGGATTCTGGGTACCCTCCGGGGGTAGTGGCTAGCAGTTCCAGTGGTTGTTGTGATGATTCTTCTGTCGATTGTTCAGCAGCGTCTCTGGCTAACTGCCTAGCAGCTGCTTCACTGGCTGCCTGCTCCAAAGCTGGAGTCTTTGTGAACCTTTCCTTTGGAATCCCTGGTATGCTGTTGAGAACCTTTCTCAGGGGCCTTGCGCTTACTTGGTCCTGAAATGCCTTCTATCTTGATAACTTGCTGAAGTTAAAAAAATGTAACCGCCTTGCGGGAGATGCGGTAATCGTAGGGATAACGGGCTTTGTTCTTTACCAAGGCGGTAGCTAGTGAATCAAAGTCCGGAGGCTTTAGCCAAGGTTATTGAATAGACTTCTTACTGTATCGCGACTACTGAAGTCTCCGAGATGTTTGGTAGGTCTCAAACTAAAGATTCTTGAAGCGAACTGAAGAGAGTACCTGTTCAACCAAGTATATTGAAAACTCTGTCTGCCTATCATGAATGTGGCTTAGCAGGGAAAGGTTTTCTCATGACTCATAGTTATGAGTCATAGGTATGTTATGTTTCGCACATGACCTCATTTGAGGTCATGGGTTTTGCACATATGACCATTTAGGTCATATGATCGAGTTAAGATGATATGTTATGTTTCGCACATGACCTCATTGAGAGGTCATGGGTTTTGCGCATATGACCATTTTGGTCATATGACTAGTTTATGATGTTTTTGTATGACTCACAGTTGTGAGTCATATGTGGCGTGTGACTTGAAGGATGAGTCACGAGGGCGTGAAGGGCAACTATATAAGGAGGACATTAGGTCCGAGTAGATAGGCCATCCTCCGTCTCCTCTACACACCCGGCGATTGAAATCAACCCTCA
>JACCEG010000472.1:48835-79335 GCA_014065205.1 Tuber brumale
GGCCGGACCAGATACCATACTCTGTCTGGAAGAAGGTCCACCTGATTAACCCGACCATCCTGACATCTCTCTTGGGCCCCCTGGTTAGGTACGGGCACCACCCACCCTCACTGAAAGAGGCCAACGGCATAGTGCTGGACAAACCTGGTAAACCCTCCTATGACACTCCCGCATCGTTCCGCATCATCGTCCTCCTGGAAACTGTCTCAAAAGTCCTAGAGCGAGTGATGGCAAACCGGCTCTCGGCCCTGGCTCGTTTCCTGGGCCTCCTCTCCCCCAACCAAACTGGCTCCCTACCTGGTCTAAGCACCTTCGAAGCAGCAGCTACCCTCTCCCACAAGATCCAGTTATTAATGCGCCCCAAGCTTAAGGTCTCGACCCTCTTCCTGGACATCAAAGGGGGTTTCGACAATGTCGCGGCCCCGACTCTCTGCGAAAGACTCGCCACTAAGGCGGTCAACCCCTACATGGTCTCGTGGATAAGATCCTTCCTCCACGGCCGCACCTGCCAACTGGTTTTCCAGGGAGCACCGCAAATCTTCTCACCCGTCTCGGTCGGTACCCCCCAGGGCTCCCCGATCTCCCCCCTCCTTTTTGTTATTTACATCTCCACCCTCCACTTTCCGGTCCCTAGGGGCCTCATCCTATCCTACGTGGACGACTTCGCAGTTATGGTTGCCTCGGGCTCTTACCGGAGGAATATCCAGAGACTGCAAGGAATTACCAAGACCCTCCAGCGGAAAGCCGGCAGGCTAGGAGTATCCTTCTCGATCCCGAAGACAGAGCTAATGCACTAGGAGACCCCCTCCCAGAAAGTCCCCCCACCCCCGATACTGGTCCTGCTGGACGATTTAGTCTTCCCCCCCTCCAAATTAGTACGATGGCGCGGCTACTGGTTCGAGCCCTCCTCCACTTCAGGCACAAGAGGCACCACGTCCCACTTCGTCAGAAGACTCAGTCTGGCCCAGGGCGCCTTAGTCACCATCAAAAGACTATCTAGGCCCAGTAAGGGCCTCCCTCCCTTCCTCTGCCCCCGTCTGGCAGCATCGTTGATCTCCCCGATCCTCCTCTACGGCGCGGACCTCTTCTCCCCCAGTCTTACCCTCCTCGACCGCATGTCGGTCTTCTGGAGGAACGTCCAGAGATGGGTCACGAACTGCTTCTCCTCTACTCCTGTCGGCACCCTTGCTTGCGAGTTGGCCTTGCCCCCCATGCCCCTTTTGATACAACACCGCCAGAGGCTTGCAGCCATAAGGCTGGTCTGCCTCCCGCCGGAGGCCAACCCAGCAACTGCCAGGCTCCACACCACGTTCCCAACCTCATCCCCCTTCCGGGCCACCGACGACCACCACCACCACACGCGAGGCCTGACATCAGTCTATGCTCCTCTCTCATGGAGGACCCCCGTCCCCTCCCCACCTATAAGAAAGCACCTTCCAATTGATGCTATTGCTCATCGGACCCTCCCCTTCATTCCCGCATCCGGCCCGCTGCCAGTGGCTTCCCCGGACCTCCTCCCACCAGATTGTATGCCAATAAGTGAAGGCACCCCCTCCTACAGGTCCGTCAAATTGAAAATAAGAGCGGCGCTAGCCAAAGATTGGAACGAACAGTTTCCACAGCCCCCTACCTACCCCTACCCCGTGTTCCTGATACCCCACCCCTTCATGGGGCTTGGCAGGTTCATGGCGGGAAGGATCCACCAAATGCGATCAGGCAAGAGCTACCTCGCCGCCCACCCATCATGGTTCACGGAAGACCCCTCTCCCCTCTGCCCTTTTTGCGAGGAGGACGAAGAAGATTTCAACCATGCAATCCTGACCTGCGAGTCCCGCAGGGAACCTCGTGAGCGCCACCTCCAAGGCCTCACCTCGGTAGATAGGGACAGCCCCCTCTGGTCGAACCCTTCTGCTCTGAACTCTCACGCCAGGTACATAAATGTCACGGCGACGGGGTTCCCACCGGGTATGCCCCCAGCGGCGTGGGACCAACAACACCCCCCGGATGCGGACGCGTCTGCTCTCCCGATCCACGGTTTTGCTCCCCTGTGAAAAGGCCATCCTCCCTCTGTTATGTTTTTCTTGGTTCGCTAGGAAATTTTACTTATTTTTCGTCATGAACATGCGCTTTATTGTTTTATTTCCTTAGGGATTTGGTGTCGGCTATCGGACACGCTCTGGAGGTTTTTATAGTTTGGTGCGAGAGTTCTTTTTGTTACATGCGAGTTTTTGAGATTAAGGTTTTGTTTATGCTATAGCTAGCGCTGTATGCAAGTTCTTGTACCATAAATCAATGAATACATGAAGATCCAAATAAAAATAAAAATAAAATAAAAAAAGTAAAAAGTCCGCGTAGATAGACCTTCACGCTTCGTTCTAAGTTATTTCCTTACTTATAACTTTAAGCTTTACGAATACAAAACCTTTACGCTCTTTACGAATACCCACATACGAGACAAGGACTCTACCATAAGAGTCGAGTTGAAGAAAGAGTACGATAAGCGATAAGGATCAGAGACGCGAGAGTCTCTCCCACCTTATCGTAGGCATCAGGCCTAAGAACTATCGTTGAGAAGAAGAAAGAGAAGTATCGCCCACCCGTCGCTGAGAACTAACACCGGTTAGGGATCGTAACATTACGAAGCGTCACTTATAGCGACGCTCGGACGATACCAAGACAGATTACGCCTTTAAGGATCAGTCTCTGAAGCTACCCGAAGTAGCAGGAGAGTTACAACGAACGGTTTCACAACTCGGACGAACTCCGAGCCCTACGACACCTGAAGAACAATCAACCTACGCAGCGTCAAGCTCCGAAGAAGAAGACAAGAGAATGGAAGGACCAGGACCAGTGGGAGGAGAGGCGGCTGGACCCGCACCAGGACCGGCCCCGGAAGCAACACCCGAACTAAGCCGAGAACAGATGGCACAACTTCTTGCACTGTTAGGACAGCATCGACCCAAGGTCAAACAACCTGAAACATATGCAGGAGACAGGCGCTAACTTCGGAGCTGGATGGCAGAATTAACGATTTACTTTCGAGCCACGGGATGGCAAGAAGGACACGACGCAGAGAAAATCGTTTATGTTTCAAGTTTCCTACAAGGAGATGCAAGCAAATAGCTCACGCCATACACGGAAGGCAATAAGCCAACAGGATGGAGAAGCTGGGGAGAGTTCCAGGAGGCAATCAAGCAACAGTTCGGAGAAGTGGACCCAAGGGGAGCAGCTAGGATCCACATAATGAACATGGAACAAGGGTCCCGATCCATGACCGAATACTGGAACGAATTCTGACTCCATCAGACCAAGGCAATGCTAGACGACGCGACGGCATCGTAATACCTGTACTCAGGCATGACAGAAAGGCTACAGACAGAATTCGAACATTTTGACGCCGAAACTACTACTGTGGACGAATTGGCGGCATGGGCCATCAAGAAGGAAACTCGACTGGCGATCCTGAAGAACCTGAAGAAGCGAAAGCCGAAAGAGGTTTCTACCCCAAGGAACACGGATGGAACATTCAGACCGATACCTCAGACCTACGAAGGAAGCTTCAAGCCTACGGTTAATCGAGAAGTGGAGATGAACAAAGCACAGGCCAGGAAACCCCTCAACTTATCCAATGAGGAGTACAGGAGGAGGAGAGACCAGGGTCTCTGCCTGAGGTGCGGCGAGAAAGGACACCAAATCAGAGAATGCCGGAATAGAGCGGACAATGGACAGAAGCGGATGACACCTGCCCAAGGCAACAACTGGGTTAGGCAACAGAAGAAAACCAGCTGGAGAGAGATGACCACAGAGGAGGATCAACCGGAAAAAGAGAACGGTCCCCAGTAAGAGATGGTCTGGTGGACAAGAAGGGGTGGAAAACCATCGGGAGAAGGAAGGAGGAGACGGACATGAACGGAAGAATCACCATGGCAAACTACAATACGGCATTACTGGAGGAAGCAGGGGATCATATTATGATTCGAACAATACTATATGACACGAAAAAGAAAGGCACTACGATACATGCAATGCTCGACTTAGGGGCAACAGAAGATTTCATCGACAAGGAAATCTGCGACAAATACAACTACCCCCTGACGCCAACACGAAATAAGAGACAGGTTTATCTCGCGGACAGAAAACCCAGCACCATGGGGCCCATAACCCATACAGTGCAAGTACCTATGGCCATAGGCAGCCATAGGGAAGAGGCGACCTTCCAGGTAGCGAACCTGAAGAACCACGAACTAGTTCTAGGAATGCCGTGGTTACGACAACACAATCCCACAATCGACTGGGACAACAACAGGATTACATTCGCTAGCGAACGATGCACGACAGGATGTCTCAACAGTTCGCCAGTGGTTTATACGACCCCAGAAAGAGAGGCACAAGAAGCAAACCTGAAAGCACAATTTGATCAATTTGGAGAAAGACCGGATCGGAGAATCAGATTCAAGAAGTTGCACGAGAAGGCGCTGGGACCAACGAAGGGCTCCAGACAAGCGGCAGGTCACGACCTATATGCCGATCAAGACAAGACGATCCAAGCAAGGGGTCAAGAAATGATATCAACCGGAATAGCGATAGGGTTACCGCCCCGGTACCTACGGAAGAATAGCACTACGCAGTGGACTAGCAGTCAACAAGCGACTTATTACCAATGCGGGGGTCATCGACGCCGACTACACGGGAGAAATAAAAGTGGTCCTAGCCAACCTGGGAGATATCGACCAGGAAATTCGACAAGGCGATCGGATAGCGCAGTTGATTATTGAGAAAATCAATGAAGAAGAGATGCATGAAGTACGAGAACTTCATGACACGACAAGAGGAATCAAAGGCTTCGGCAGCACGGATAGCCCGAAGACTAAGAAAGAGGAATCGGCACAGATTCAAGAAATATCAGCCCACGAGTTTGGCAGAGATTACAAGAGAGGAGACTTGACAGGAATCCTCAAATGGAACCCAAAGGAAGAAAAGATGGAGTTGGCACGAATCAACATCAGCACTGAACTGGCAATAAGAGAAAAACAACAACAAAGGGATAAAGAGTGGTACGACATAATACCACAAGAATACCACCAGTTCACGAACCTGTTCCAGGAAAAGGAAGCGGACAAACCACCACCAAGAAGGACAGGAGTGGACCACGAAATACACATCGAAAAAGACGAAAAGACCGGAACAAAGAAGAAGATTCCATACCAACGACTTTATCCATTGGGAGAAAAAGAATTAGAGGAACTACGAGGATATATTCAACAGAATATGAAACGAGGATGGATACGACACTCTTTCGCAAAGGCAGGATCGCAGATACTATTCGTCAAAAAGAAGGACGGAAAGATGAGACTGAGCGTGGATTATCGAGCACTCAAATCGGTAACAAAGAAAGATCGGTATCCGCTACCACTGATCGGAGAAGCCCTGGATCGGCTGAGGACGGCAAAATACTTTACAAAACTGGACATTAAGGACGCCTACCACAACATATGAATAAAGGAAGGAGGCAAATGGAAAACCACCTTCGCAATGAGATACGGGATGTACGATTATTTGGTTATGCCATTTGGGCTAACCAACACACCGGCCTCATTCCAACGATGGATCAACCAGGTACTCAACAAGTTCCTGGATATATGCTGCATTGTCTACCTAGAAGATGTACTCATATATTAGGAAAATCTGGAACAGCAAAGAAAGGAAGTCAGCAGCATTATGCACGAGATTCAGAAATCGGGGATGAAGATAAAACCATTCAAATGCGAGTTCCACAAGAAGGAAACCAAATACCTAGGGTTTATCATCAACGGAAATGGAGTCCAAGTGGACCCAGTCAAAACAGCGGCGATATGGGACTGGGCGAAACCAAACAACAAAACAGATATCCTATGTTTCATGGGATTTTGCAACTTTTACCGAAGGTTTGTCGAGGGCTTTAGCCGCATGGCAAAACCCCTTTACAACCTAACCAAGAAAGACGCCAAGTGGGAATGGGGAGAGAAGGAACAGGAAGCTTACGATGCTATACAAACCAAACTCACAACGGCACTAATACTGGTCCATTTCGACCCACGAAGAGAGACAACAATCGAGACGGACGCATCTAAATACGTTTGTTCGGGGATCCTATCCCAGAAATGCGAAGACGGAAAATGGCGCCTGGTATGCTATCGATCGAAAACAATGACACCGGCCAAATGCAACTACGACGTTGCTAACAAAGAACTGCTAGCCATAGTTCAAGCACTCAAAGAGTGGAGGAGATACATACAGAACAATGATCACCAGATCAGGGTTCTCACGGATCACAAAAACCTAGTTCCTTTCATGACGACGAAAGAACTCAACGACCGTCAAATTCGATGGATGGAGAACCTGAGCAGATACAACTTCAAAATCGAATACCGACCAGGGAAAGAAGGAGGAAAACCAGACGCCCTGACCAGGATTGTGAGCGACAAACCGCAAGACATAGAGGGCGAGCGAATCAAGCAGAAAAACCGAGTCCTGCTACGAAGGGAATACTTCGAAGCCATGGAATCAACGGAAATCCAAGACGAGGACGACGATGGACTACGAAAAGCGATCGCGGAAGAAAAGGAATTTCAAGAAATAAGAGAATACCATGAGAAAGGAGAAAAAGAAAGAAAAGGGGTGGCCTTAGGCCTATGTGAATGGAAGGACAACTATATGTGGTACGATGGAAAGATATGGATACCAGAGGACGAAAGATAAGAACGAACCTTATCAAGAAACACCACAATGATAAACCGGCAGGACACGGAGGAACGGCTAAAACGACAGAACTGATCACGAGGAAGTACTACTGGCCGGGCCTACGAGAACCAGTTAAACAATATGTCAAAAACTACGACATATGCCAAAGGACGAAAGTGGTGCGACATGCACTATATGGACTGCTAAAACCCAATGAGGCACCGGAAAAACCGTGGGCATCCATATCTATGGATTTTATAACAGACCTACCCCAGGCCAAAGGATATGACTCAATCATGGTCGTGGTGGATCGCCTGACCAAAATGAGTCACTTCATACCTACGACAAAAAATATGACGGCACGGCAGTTCGCGACAATATTTATCAAGGAAATCTTTCGACTGCATGGACTACCGAAAGATATCATCACAGACCGAGGATCCATATTCACGTCAAGAATATGGAAAGAGATAACAAAGGAACTCGGAATCAAAAGGAAACTTTCCACAGCCTTCCATCCGCAAACGGATGGACAAACAGAAAGAACGAATAGCATATTAGAGCAATATCTGCGGGCCTACGTCAATTATCAACAGGACAACAGGGACGAATTACTACCAATAGCGGAATTCGCATACAACAAAGGAAAACAAGAAAAGATTAAGAAAACACACTTCTATGCGAATTACGGTCTCGACCCAGAATATCAGGCCATAGGTCATACGACCAAAGGACTGATAACGCAAAAAGAAGACATGAGTCAATTACACGACACCCTACGAGCAGAAATGACGACAGTACAATTACGACAGAAAGAAAACTACGATCAACACAGAAAACCCGATCCACACCTACGACAAGGCGACAAGGTGTGGTTACTATCAAGGAATATACGAACAACGAGGCCATCCAAGAAATTGAATTACAAAAAAATGGGACCATTCGAGATAACGGAGAGGATAGGGAATCGAGCATATAAACTCGACCTTCCCCCGTCCATGAAGATACACAACACATTCCACATCTCGCTTTTGGAACTCTATCAAGACAACAAGCTTCCTTCACAAACGATTACACCTCCTCCACCTATCGAATTAGATGGAGAACCAGAATAAGAACTCGAAGAAATAATCGACTCTCGCTTATACCACGGTAGTCTTCAATACCGTGCTAAGTGGACGGGTTACTCTCCAGAACACGATCAAGAGTGGTACCCAGCTACCAACTTTACGAACGCTCAAGATGCCCTCCACCTCTTCCACCAACGCTACCCACAGAAGCTGTCAGCCGAGCGTCGAGGACGCTCCAGACCACTTCGAGCTCATGGGTAGCCCCACGAGCCCTCCACCGGACGCAGCCAAGTGGGCTGCGGCAGAAGAAGAAATCAGAATCAAGAAGGAGGAGGAGGAGAAGACCATCGAGGCCGAGTGGGCTAAGGTGGTCAACAACGACGAACGGAACCATGCAGTCTATCATTGGACGGCATGCATGGACGACGGGTGCCCCATGCACCTAGATGGAAAACAACGAAGCAACTTCTTCCCGAACAAGAAGTCGGCGACAAGTCAATCACCACCAACGACGCCCATTCAAGCTGAATGGGCAACACAACCGCAACCTCCGCCCACGGGCCCCTCACATCACAAAATCTCCTGGCAGAACTGAATACGCAAATACTGCCCATACCAACGAAGACAACAATGGGAAGCCAAGCAGGCAACCCAAAAGATTCCGAAGATGGAACCTGCGGAGGGGGAGGATACAAAAACCTTTGTGTCCAAGGAAGAACTACGCTGAACGATCGAACGTCTACGATGAGAGAACGATCGGCTAGCGGAAGAAACAAAGCGACGACAGGAAACGATCGTGCACTGGGAAAAAGAAGGAGAAATGCATCGGCAGATGATGGAAGGATCGAAGAGGGGGGTAGACATAATCCGGGCCTCCTACAACGAAAGAATAGCGCAATCGGACGAAGCGCTATGGAAGGAAAGGCTCAAGAGAAGAGCCATGATCGACGAGGTGCGCGGACTTTGCCGCGAGGCAAACGACAATGCCAAACGCTTTCAGAGGTTCGCGGATCGCCTCTACGATGAGAGATTCTAAGCTCGAACGGACTCGAAGTTAGGGAGGGAGGAGCTAATGTCACGAATGTGGCTTAGCAGGGAAAGGTTTTCACATGACTCATAGTTATGAGTCATAGGTATGTTATGTTTCGCACATGACCTCATTTGAGGTCATGGGTTTTGCACATATGACCATTTAGGTCATATGATCGAGTTATGATGATATGTTATATTTCGCACATGACCTCATTGAGAGGTCATGGGTTTTGCGCATATGACCATTTTGGTCATATGACTAGTTTATGATGTTTTTGTATGACTCACAGTTGTGAGTCATATGTGGCGTGTAACTTGAAAGATGAGTCACGAGGGCGTGAAGGTCAACTATATAAGGAGGACGATAGGTCCGAGTAGATAGACTCCCCTCTGCCCCCTCTGTGAGGAAGACGAGGAGGACTTCAACCATGCCATCCTGTCCTGCGAGTCCCGCAGAGAACCTCGTGAACGCCACCTCCAGGGCCTCACTTCGGTAGATAGGGACAGCCCCCTCTGGTCAGACCCCTCCGCTCTCAACGCCCTCGCCAGATACATAAACGTCACGGCGACGGGATTCCCGCCAGGTATGCCCCCAGCGGAAAGGGACCTACAAGACGAACCGGACAACGTAGCGCCGGCCCTTCCGATCCACGGTTTCGCCCCCTGAGGGGGACAAGGCCTTTTTACCCATTTTGTTTTTCTTGCTTTGCTGAGAGAAAGTTTTTCGTTATGATCATTTACTTTATTGTTTTATTTCCTTAGGGATTTGGTGTCGGCTATCGGACACACCGTGGAGGTTTTTATAGTTTGGTGCGATGATTTCCTTTGTTACTTGCGAGTTTTTGAGATTAAGGTTTTGTTTATGCCATAGCTAGCGCTGCATGNCGGGAAGGATCCACCAAATGCGATCAGGCAAGAGCTACCTCGCCGCCCACCCATCATGGTTCACGGAAGACCCCTCTCCCCTCTGCCCTTTTTGCGAGGAGGACGAAGAAGATTTCAACCATGCAATCCTGACCTGCGAGTCCCGCAGGGAACCTCGTGAGCGCCACCTCCAAGGCCTCACCTCGGTAGATAGGGACAGCCCCCTCTGGTCGAACCCTTCTGCTCTGAACTCTCACGCCAGGTACATAAATGTCACGGCGACGGGGTTCCCACCGGGTATGCCCCCAGCGGCGTGGGACCAACAACACCCCCCGGATGCGGACGCGTCTGCTCTCCCGATCCACGGTTTTGCTCCCCTGTGAAAAGGCCATCCTCCCTCTGTTATGTTTTTCTTGGTTCGCTAGGAAATTTTACTTATTTTTCGTCATGAACATGCGCTTTATTGTTTTATTTCCTTAGGGATTTGGTGTCGGCTATCGGACACGCTCTGGAGGTTTTTATAGTTTGGTGCGAGAGTTCTTTTTGTTACATGCGAGTTTTTGAGATTAAGGTTTTGTTTATGCTATAGCTAGCGCTGTATGCAAGTTCTTGTACCATAAATCAATGAATACATGAAGATCCAAATAAAAATAAAAATAAAATAAAAAAAGTAAAAAGTCCGCGTAGATAGACCTTCACGCTTCGTTCTAAGTTATTTCCTTACTTATAACTTTAAGCTTTACGAATACAAAACCTTTACGCTCTTTACGAATACCCACATACGAGACAAGGACTCTACCATAAGAGTCGAGTTGAAGAAAGAGTACGATAGGCGATAAGGATCAGAGACGCGAGAGTCTCTCCCACCTTATCGTAGGCATCAGGCCTAAGAACTATCGTTGAGAAGAAGAAAGAGAAGTATTGCCTACCCGTCGCTGAGAACTAACACCGGTTAGGGATCGTAACACTGCCGAAGTCTGCTCCTTCTAGCGAGAAGAATAGCAGTTCTTAAATACACTTCCAAGGCTACCGGGAGCCTTGTTCTCATAACATGATGGACTCCGAAAAGATAGCCCTGAAACAAAACATAAAACATATAGAGTATCAAACCGATACTCGAAACCAAACATAAAACATATAGAGTATCAAACCGATACTCAAAAAAAAAAAAAAAAAAAAAAAAAAAAAAAAGTCCATGTAGATAGGCTCTTCACGCTTCGTTCTAAGTTATTTCCTTACTTATTACTTTATGCTTTTACGAATATAACAAACCTTACGCTCTTTACGAATACCTACATATGAGACGAGGACTTTATGATAAGAGTCAAGTTGAAGAAAGAGTACGATAGGTGATAAGGATCAGAGACACGAGAGTCTCTCCCACCTTATCGTAGGCATAGGCCTAAGAACTATCGTCGAGAGAGAACAAGAGAAGTATCGTCTACCCGTTGCTGAGAACTGATACTGGTTAGGGATCGTAACAGTATCAAACCAATGCTCAAAACCAAACATAAAACATATAGAGTATCAAACCGATACTCAAAACCAAACATAAAACATATAGAGTATCAAACTGATACTCGTAACCAATATCATCAAGCTAGAGGCACACCTCATTTCCTGAAACTTCTTTCCTAGTACAACAGATATCAACTAATACCTGAATTCCTAACCAGTAACCAGTACCGGTTACAATACCTAATAGTCAGCAGTCAGAGATTATAGTAACTAGCCACTACATTGGCATAAGTGGTTGACCTAATGTTATTACTTAAAGAAAAATATAAATAAGAAGTATCATACTTGTAAGAGTAGAAGATAGCAAAGAAGTCTTACAGAAAGAAATAAACATGACAATACTAGGATGCTAGCATTGTGCTCAGACCTAATAAGTTGGACACCATTGCCTGTTCCAGGTTGTAAGACAGGAGTGATCTTGTATGTAATCCTAATACCATCCTACATTGAAGATCCCCTTACTCGAGTATAGAACTGCGCCAGGATCATTTGATATCACTCGGTTGATTTATAGGCGCCAAGCTACCCTTTTCCGCTTAGTGCCCTGGCTACCAATTTGACTGTTTCAGACACACCAATGGATACCGGTACAAGGTCCGGCAAGAAGTTATGGAACAGTTATTTGAGGTTAACCAGCCAAATACATCCCTGTCTGTTCCGGTTAATGGGTCCCCACCCTTGTACTCGATACCGGTAGTACTTGTACGAGTATGGTATGATCTCGTCTAACCCACTATCTCCGTGGCAGGGGGTTAATCTCCTATCCACCCACGATAGGTTTAGTTTGACAGGTTACCAGAATCGCGGATATCAGTTAATGAGAGCTAACATAGTCATCATGCGGTGGCCTTACTGTGTGGGGGAAACGTTCTTTGGGGATTTTGTTTCTGGGTACGGGTCTACCGGAGATAGTGGATTGGACGGGATTATACGGTACAACGAATCGCCATCACACCCGAGCGCCGTAAAATCTCCACGTAACGGGCACAAGGAGGCTTAGTCACTGCTAGAATCCGCCGCCGTGAATGGTCGGCTTCTCGTCGCGACAAAAAAATTGTCTCCAGAGTCCTCGCGAGCTAATAAAGCGCCATATTGATCACCCCGGTCGTGTTCGTTATGGGCGAGATTTTACGGTATGGTGCGTCACCGCAGCAACCAAGCCCATACTACAGCTGACCAAACCAAGCCGAACCTGGCCACAAGCTAGCAACGCTCGCAATTGCGGGACCAACCAAGCCCTGCGCACAGACTCATTTATCCCGCACCCCGCCAAAATTAGTGGCCTACCAATTAAGTTACACTCATCCCCAATTCCCAATTGGTCAAACCAGGCACACCAAAAAACAATAAAAAATAAAAATAAAAGAGTGTTCAACCCAACTGCACCAACCTTCCCCCCAGGAGTCTGTTCCCGATTGGGGAGTCGCTATCCGGGGTAGTCTCTTCGAGTACAAGCAAGAGATAAACGAAAGCTTAAGACGATGACATGCCATAGCACATGCTGCTGAGCCCACCAATATGGGTGGGGAGAACTTGCTTGCCCGAGTGCGGTGCTGTGAGAGGTGAAATGCTGAGCTCCTTCGTTTCTCGTTTGGTGGGTGTTTCATTGATTGTCGGTAGCGGTATTGCTCGAGCACGGGTGGCGCTGAGAGAGTTTACTGTTCGGATGCGCGTTTGCCAAGTCGTGAAGCTCAATCGCTCTCGGGTGCACCGCACTCTTGCTTGTGCTGCATCACATATAAGGCGCGGAGGAAAGGGTATTTCTCGTGTTGGAATTATTGCGCGGCTGTGCTCGAGAGGTATTAGCACAATTGTGATTGTGTTGGCGTGCAGGAGGTTATCTAATGTGCTAAGCTTGTCGTCAAACTATTACTTGGTCACTGATCCTTAAGGTGTCGATGGGGTTTAGGGCATGTACCGGCAGATGGCTCCGTCACTAGCACTATGATATCCGATGAGGATGGGATCTGATGGGGGCTTACAATGTTCGGGCTACAGTACGATAGTGGCCATTCTGAATTGCTGCTTGTGCCCGCGCCATACGGAGGTGGCATGGTGGGAGGGTTGTGATGGTTATGGATCTTGCTGGGTGGAAGTAAAACAGGATCATATGATTGGGCTTATCGGTAGATGGCAAGAAACGTCGCAATTCCCGTGATATTTTACTCGAGCAATGTGGTGCAGCGCACCCCCCATAACAGTTAGCGGTTTTGATCGAAAGAGACGTTATTCGATGGGGGAGGGAATAAGTTAGAAGGGAGTTTGTGGCGGTGGGGGAGTTCGTCGATGGAGTGAGGATCGCCTGGTGGGGCTACAGCTTGATGCTTGTAGTGAAACTCTGGGGGCTAAGAGGTTCGTGTGGATGTCGTAGAAAGCAAAATAGGAGCTGATCGACTCTCACTCAAGTCTGCCACCGTGCCGGCATGGTACGAGTAGAGTACGATCCTAGCGACAAAAGAAACGTGCCCCCCCCCCCCGGTTTTCCATACAAAAGACCAATTTTCAACACATGCATATCTAACAACAAAGAATCAGTAAATTCTTTTGCAGAGAGTTTGGCCCAAAGATTCACATACTGTAGCTAGATTCCAGACCACAGGAATTTTTCTATAAAATCTAGGAGTCTGGGTTCTGGAGGGAAGGTCAAAATCCATGCCAAGACAGCCAATTTGTGTGGGATTTTGGATAACAACAAAGTAAGCCAACTTCATACCTCCGTATCAGTATTTAGGATTGTCAGGAAAAATTAAAAAAATCATAATGCAAAACTACCTAAAAATGCCCCTCATACCATCAGAGTTTGGAGGATAGATGTGGGGAGCTGGGTGAAGATTGGAATTTGGTATAGAAAACCGGGAGGCTGGCACGCTTCCTTTGTCGCCAGCTTCGTACAGTGGTACGCTGCTCAAGTAGGTACCGCACGAGTCTTGTTGACCATGCCGCCCGTGCAGGTAAATTCCAGCACTCGAGTACTTGAACATGATGGTGGCATCTTACCTGTAGAATCAAGTCTTTATGGGGCATTAGTCCTAATATAGAGTGATACTGCTCCTTTGGGCAATATATTGGTAAACTACTCAGCCAATGAACGTGATTTTTTTATAAGGTTGTCTGCCTCTGAAACTCACCCAAATTTTTCCTCAACCTCAAGAGTTATTCCAGCAGATCACCTCTCGAAAAATGGAATCCCCCCCGTAAATGTGTTCTCTATATGACTTGGAGAGCGAATGGGTAAAATAATGATAGCAAATGAGGCGGGGAGAAAGGTGGGAGAAATTGGCAGTCTCGAAGGCCGATTCTAAGTTACAGGAGCCATACTCTCTGCGGGCTTGAAGCTTCATCTATCTGCTCTGGACTTCAACTGCTTTCTTTTCTTTTCTTTTATTTCTTTTCTACATTTTCCCACCCTCCCTTTTTCCGAACCTGCCTCTACGGTACCGTCCTTTTGTTCCTCTGCCTCAATTTCTCCTCACCACTCTTTGCGATTTCTTTTCTTTTTACATTTGTGGACTTGACTGTAACCGCAGCGAATCGGTGGATGCATTGCTCTACTCTTTTTCTCATACTGCACCTTCCTGCGAAGGGTTAGGATACTGAGTATCCTACGCTACTGCATTTACCGTCTGTATGCTTGTTATGGTTGGCAGCTGGCAGGACCCTCTTTCTCTTCCTCTCCTTCTCTCATATCTCCCTCATATCCTATCTCACGCTATCCTCGCTGTGCTGGGGATGGTCGAAGCGCTTACTACTCGTAGAGTAAAGGAAAAAAAGGAGAAAACTCCCTTCTTCTCAGTTTGTGGTGCTTTCACACATTAATCCATCAGCTTCCCTCTCTACACCTTGACATTTTCGCACTCGCCTACTCCCCCTCCAGGCAAAAGTGCTGCGGGGCCTCTTAATCTCATTCTTTCTCTCCCCACTCCCAACTATTTTACTTCTTTCTCACGCTCTCTCACTCTCAAAAGAAAAACGTAAAAAAGAAAAAAAAAAAAGAAGAAAAAAAAAAGTCACCGACGGGGACACCTGTAGGTTGAGTGAGGCAAAGAAAAAGAAAAGTTGTTGAAAGAAAATTCCCCATTCCCTGGCTTGCACGGTATTCCCTACCCCGCTTCTTTTTCGTCCGTGTCCCTTCTTTCATTCTCTTCCTTCCCTTTCCTCTGCTGTGTGTTTCGGTATCCCTCTCATACTTGTGCTTCCATTCTTCCCTGCGCTCCCTCCATCCTCAAAAAACAAAGTTACCGGCTCCCAGCTCCTTGGGTCCGTATATAATCCTGTTCGGGGGCCACAATACAAGTGGTAGATTTTTTTTTATTTTTTTTTCCATAAAAGTTGCACAGTTGCCCTTTCGCCTTTTCTTTGCCTTCCACTTTATCCATCCCTTACCTGACGCCCTCCCGAAGACCTGGGTCCGCTCACCCGCTCAAGTTATTCGTTACCCGTTTCGCGGAAGGAAGGAACAAACTTGGCTGCGTCTATAATTGTCAACTTCAACTCGCCGGATTCTTTTACTGCCATCCACTCTTCACATCCGATTTGCTCTGTCACCTGTTGGCCACTGAGTGAGCGGTATTTTGCGATGAGTGGACAACCTGTGGATGGGGCACTTCCGCCCCTCGATAGCACGATGAGTGGACGATCCGTGGATGGGGCATTTCCGCCCCTCAATAGCACGATGAGTGGACAATCCGTGGGTGGGGTACTTCCGCCCCTCGATTGTACGAATATTGAGGTGGACTCTGGGATGGTATGTTTTGTGCTCACCGCTTAATTTCGTACGAACCTGTGGGGCATTGAGTTAATAGGAAACATTAGGATTATCATGAAAGTGATGAGGATCAAGTGTGAGTTTTTGTCCTGCCCCTCTTTGAAATCTCGGCAATCCCCCCTTGCATAGCATGTAACTTTGCCGGCTTCCCGTTCCCACTTGCGTTTGCGTTCCACAGACCATTCCCCTGGAGCTTTCCCGTGACTGATCGATGGGTTGGATGGGTTGTAAAATAGTCCGAGTGGGTGCGTGTCGATAACGTCTAGTGTTGTCGCATACCAGTACGAGCATGGTGAGTTTGTTTTTGTTTTCGGATCCCCACCCGTCGCTTACGATCCTGGCTTGACTCGGTTTCCTGTGGAACTCACTGCTGAAATGCCATTATGCAGGTCGCCGGTACCATTCTTATTCGCAGGGCAATTATCCAATGCCGAATGATGAGACTGAGCAGGATCGGTATGTTGGAATTGAGCACTGCGGAATTGAACCACGGACCCCTAATATTACCATAGACTCGATATGCACCATCAAATCTTTCTGAAAATGTTGGATGGGAAATTGTTTCTCGCGCCGCTGGATCGGAATCCACCCAAACGGATTTTGGATATCGGCACAGGAACTGGGATTTGGGCGCTCGATATAGCGGAGTAGGTTCCGTAAGGACTTGCCCGGAGACCCTCAATTGCTAACGGGCCCTATCACGCTAGACACTTTCCGCATGCTCAAGTCATAGGAACCGACTTAAGCCCCATTCAACCGACAATGGTCCTACCGAACTGCCGGTTTGAGGTCGATGATGCGGAACTTGAATGGACGTGGCCATTGGTAGTGCCCACTCTTTCACCCTCTCCTTCAATAGCGCTAACGTTGAGGTTATATAGGGTCATTTCGACTATATCCACTCCCGGCTTCTTGGCCCAAGCATCAAGGACTGGGAAACCTACCTCGCCCAAATGTTCCGCCACCTGAAGCCTGGTGGCTATATAGAGCTGATCGAGCACCTAATGGATGTCCGCAGCGACGATGGTAGTTATCCCGAGAATTGTGCTCTGCGCCATTACATGCGCAATCTCAATCTAGCACTGGAGCAGATGGGTCTGCCCGGTATCGCCACAAGGTTAAGACAATTGGTTATCAACGCTGGGTTTGTAGATGTTAGGGTACGTCTAATCACCACTCCCGCATGCATATAGCGAAATAGGCCAAGAGTATTGACAAGGAGGATAGGAGGAAGTTCGCAACATGCCCTGGGGTCCCTGGCCCAGGGACCCTAGAATGAAAGAAATAGGGTACTGGGCGTTGCTCAATTCAGATAGCTCTTTCGAGGCATACGGGCTAGCGTTATTCACGCGGGCGCTGGGCATGACGGGCGAAGAAGCCAGAGAACTTTGTACAAGGGCTCAAAGGGATCTCAGGAATAAACACATTCATGTGTACAACCCAAAGTATGCCCCATCGTTCCCTCGAAATCCCTTGTTGAAACCCTGGAATCCTAACGGGAATAGTTACTTTATCGTTGCTAGAAAGCCCTCCCTTTAACTTGCTCCCAATTCATCTGCTCCTTGGCATTTCATTTCATTTCTTTATATCAACTTTCATATTCTTCATAGTGACTGGTGTTGCTATGGCTACCACCCGGAGGCACCACCCGCGGTGATTAGCATGTTGATGTCAAAACTCTGGTTCATTCAGGTATGCCGCGTGTCGTGGATCCTAGATGATAAACGTGTGGGAGTTCATACACATTTTCTTTTCCTCGCATTTCCTTTCAATTCTCGTTCCTGTTTATCCTGGGGCTTTTCATCTTGTATCATAGGCGTGAAGGAGTCAGGGGAAGAATGGCTAGTATTCTTCTCCTTAATATTTTTCTTCTTTTTCTTTTACTTGTCACCATTACCATCTGATAGGATCTCATTCTGACCATTCATAATTTGTAAATGAAGTGATGACCTGCCTGTTGGGTTTTGCTTGTCGTGTGCCTGTATATATCAATAGCATAGGCGTTTTTGGTATTTTTTTTTTCTTTTCTTTCTTATGATTTATCCTGCCAGGTGCCCACTTCATCCGGCAAGGCCAGGCAACGAGGTGAGGTAGGTTATTAATAATTTGTGATAATAGTATGATAAGATGCTCGGCTTCCACTTTCTAGTCTAGGTATTGGTACTGCAGGCTTCGGTAGTCCCCACAACGAAACTGGGCTGGTGACGAATAGCGCGCTGTATCTGGTGGGCAGAACGGAACTCGTCAAAGTAGGGTAACAAAAATTACTTGTTGCTGATCCCTGTTCGTCACCCGCCCAGTTTCGTCGGGGGTACGGTTCTGATATGAATCGCATGTTCTGCCGAAGATTATCCTACAGCAACTTACCCTGCCTAGGGGGGGGGGGGCAGCTCATATACCGGTAGGTGAATCCAATCCAAATCAACAAGAATGAGAGACCCTCCAGTTCAGTTGGATTCAATTCGATTTCAATCCAAGTCTCAGTCAGATTTCCAACCACTTGGATTTTCCCCCCCAGAAATACGTAAAATGGTCGAATATATCGGACAGAAGATACATATGTTACCAACGCCTTCGGCTGTCATCTCAACCGGTATTGGAGAAAAACTGCTCTCGTGTGCTGCAGGCAGTGGCTGCGTTGTCTGTGGGGTTTAGGCCGCATGTGAAGACTCATAAGGTGGGCTTCTCCTTTTCTCTCCTGTTCTCCTCTGATGTCCATTTCGAGGTGGTGATGTGAAAAAGAAATGATTGTACAGGATTTGGCTATATTTGGATGGAGATTAACTTACGGGATGGATTGACATGCCTAGACAGTGGAGGTTAGTCGGCTGCAACTTGGTCGGGAGGATCGCGGTGGGAAGGTTGTTGTATCGACAGTGAGGGAAGCCGAAGGGTTGGGTCCGTTGATTATGGAGGGTGCTGTTAAGGATGTGTATTCCTCCTCCTACTATCCATGATTTCTCCAATCATTTATTGATGAGATTCAAAGATTCTTTATGGGATGCCTATCCCCGCATCGTCCATCTACCGGCTACGAAAGCTCGAAGAATCCTACTCGGGATTGGAGATATCTGTACTGGTCGACCACCCTGCCCAAGCCCGTGCACTCAGAGCAGCCAGCGTGGACTGGAACGTCTATGTAAAACTAGACATGGGCACCCACCGTGCCGGCATCGCGCATGACTCTCTGGCGTTCGGGGAATTACTGGCGTGCATAAAGGAGTCCGGAATCAGCCTCGTAGGATTCTACTGCCACGCCGGCCATTCCCACAGCGCCAGCGACTCCGACGAGGCGCCGGCATTGCTGCGAGAGGAGGTTGATACGGCGGTCGATGCGGCAGGCAAGGCCGAGGCGCAGGGTATCTTGCCACCACAATGCACTGGCTGGACGCTGTCCGTCGGTGCAACCCCGACCATTATTTCCACCGCTGGAGCAGGGATTCCTGGTCGAGTACCGCCAAAACTCCAAAAGATGATTTCCTTCTTTGCAGGCCTTCGGGAAAGGGGCATGCATGTAGAATTCCACGCGGGGGTGTACACAATGCTCGACCTCCAGCAATTATCAACCCACGCTTCCACCACCACCCCAGGAGGCCTGGAAACCCCCGACCTCGCGCTGACGGTCCTCACGGAAGTCGTCTCACTGTACCCCCGTCGGGGGGCCGGCGGCGGGAACGAAGCCCTCATAAACGTCGGCACTGTCGGCCTCGGGCGGGAGCCGGGGAGGGCGTACCCGGGCTGGGGTGCCGCCTCGGACTGGTGTGCGGAGAACGAAGCGGGGTTTGAGCACGGGCTTGAGGGCGCTGGGTGGGTCGTTGGTCGCATCTCCCAGGAGCATGGAATCCTCACGGAGGTTCCGCACGGGAATGTGAGTAGCGTTAGGCTTGGGAGTAAGGCTAGGATCTGGCCGCAGCATGCATGCATTGCGGGCAGTGGGTACGAGAGGTATTTCGTCGTTGACGAGGATGAGGTTGTGGTTGGTGTTTGGGCGAGGTGGAGCGGGTGGTAGGTCTGCCTTCCTCATTGTCATACGGTCTTAATAGACAATCTCTTTCGTCCAAAATGAGCTGTGGATCCACGCCGTATAACATCCACGCGCACAATCGAAAAACCACTGAATCAAAATAAAATATATAAAATATAAAAATATAAAATATAAAAACCAAGCTTCTCCAAGACATCCTGTTCCCCGATCCTCCCATCCCATCCTCCTCCTCAGGATCCACTCACGCTAACCTACCTCGTCCACCGCATACGCTCCTTATCTCCCAACCGCCCAATTCCCAATACGCCCAATGCGCGTGACATCGGTTTACGATACTCTCTACTCGGGTACATTACTCAAGTACAGCCGATGTTTACTTTTTTTTTTTTTGCAAGAATTGAAATAGCGATCATGCGGCTTGTGCGCTGCAGGTGTGTGCATATTTGTGGAAAAAGCAAGGGGAGAGAGAGTTTGGAAGTGGCCGAGTGAGGGGGTGTGAGTGAGTGAAGTTTGTGGGCTTGGTAGTGCAATTCCCCAGCCAGGGGTGGGGGATTGGTGAAGACTGGGATAGAGTGGGGGGGTGCGTGCATGGCTGCAGGGTCTGAGTGGATAGTAAGTAAAAGCTTTGTCGTGGGCGTTGACCGACTATTGGAAGAGAGATGGTGAGTTAGTATGTGCATTACCAAGTGATAGGTGCATTTTATTTTCGTTAGGCTAGACTGTCCGAACGTAGGTCCGAAGATGGTGGCTAAAGAGAACGTTGGTGGTGGGGGTAAGGAAAGAGTAAAGACCCTTCTGTAATAAAGACTTCCTACTGCCTTTATGAGATGGTCGGCGTTTGGAAATGACACTAGATGTTAGCCTAACTGCCTGGTGCTAGGGGTTTGTTTCGAACCTTCACCCATTCTAGTTGCGCTCGGTGCACGGCAAATGGTTGATATGGCCGAAGTTGAAACTCGGGGAAGAAGCTAGCTAGCTAGACGTGTCGGTATTGGCGGTACTATATGTTAAGTTATATGTCGATAGGCGGCCTCGTGTGCCCGGGGCGGTATGAAAATAGATTTCCGGGGGGGGGGGCAGAACAGTGCTGGGTAGGCTGATATACGTTGTTGAGAGTCATTTCTGCCCCAGATTTTAGGATTTGGTAAACACGTGAGGAGCGTGAGCCAGTCACTCTACCCATACCTCGGATATAATATCATAACTGGATGGCAAGGTTTAATTAAAGATGGTATAGAATTTTGGGTAACCAATGTCCCACGGGGTGTGGTATCATAGGTCGATCAGCCGAGTCCTACATACTAACCTTACCCCCCTAACCTCTTATGTACGATCAGAGATTACTGTGCTGTAGCAGATGTTAGATATTAGGCGTCCATCCCTACAAATGGCGGTGGGTTCGTTGCATTAACTCGGTAATGAGGTCTTCTCTTGGTGTTGGTTGGTTCTGTTGGATGAATGGGAGCATCCGAAACCTGCGCAAGGGTGACGAAAAAAATGCGTTATTATACATGACTTAAAAGATTTGTTTGTCAAGACTTCACAATGACTGTCATTAGATGTGGTAAGGGGGATTTATTATAGGGGTTCGTTCCTTCTATAGAATTGAAAAAAGAAAAAAAAGTTCACTGCGGAATACAGATAATGCGACTTTTGCGATGTAGGACTGGGTGATTGGAGGAGCTGTATTGCCGGTCTGTGAGAGTAGGGGGACTATAGATTAGTGCTGGGTGCAAGGAGGTCGTCAGTATTGTCAACCTGTAGGAGTAGAAGGACTGTGGTATGGTGCCGGATAATCAAAACCAACACTGCAGCCTGGTCCAAAATGGCGAGTGATATTTCATGATGCCGTATGAGGAATTTGGGCTCAGAAGTTCAAGTTGCGGGTAAGTGAAGCAAGTGGATTGGATATTATGCGACATCGATTGGACTTATGGGTATTGTATTTCTGGTATTTCTGGTATGGGTGGAGGGTATATAGATCTTGGTTAATATATAATAATATTATAAAGTACGGGGACAAAAGGGATCGTCCGGCACAGCAACGGCAACCCCACAACCACTATAAATTTACTATCTATGTAACAACAACTACTTAAAATGAAATGAAAATTTGAATAGACATCCATTAAATATAACAAAACTCCTATGTGAAATTGTAAAGAAAAAAAATCAATACTTTGTATACCATCCCTTTGCATCTAAAACAGCAGCCACTCTCCTAGGCATTGACTCCCATAGCTTTTCCAAGAAATCTCCTTCAATATCCTGGGTCCAAACTATATCAAGAGCTTCTGCTAGATGTCTTCTAATAGTATCTGGACCCCCCTTAGTCTTGTGAATGTTAGGAAAGTGCTGGTGCAGCTTTTCCTTTACCCTTTTCCAACAGCTGTCTCTTATACACATCTAGATGTGTATAAGAGACTTATGTTGACTGAAGCCAATACTCTCTTGACTGTCTTAACAGAGGCATAGGGTGCAACATTATTGCGCAATTCTGATAATAGCTGATGGCGCCCCTTCTTGGACTCTCTGGCTAGGTGGCGGCAGGTTCTGGTATCAATAATTTTGGGTCTTCCAGTAAATGGGAGGTTTTTTCCATCACCCCTCTTTTGATACCATTTGTAAAAACTTTTAACTGTGCTCTGGGAGCGATGTAAAAGCTGTCCAATCTCAGAAAATGCAATATTTTTCTCACTTAAGGCAACAATTTGCCCTTTCTCAAAGTCTGTGAGGTAACCTGTCTTTTGTGAAGGCATAGTTGTCGAGGGGTGGTTGATTGAGGGGGTGGGGTTTTTTGAGGTGTTGCTTGGTAACCACTGATCGGACGATCCCTTTTGTCCTAGTACTTTAAGAAATACTCGTGGCGAGGTTGTGGCTCAACATGATTTTGTGGCTGCATAGGACATTATCTGTCTCTTATACACATCTAGATGTGTATAAGAGACAGCAACATTATTGCACAATTCTGATAATAGCTGATGGCGCCCCTTCTTGGACTCTCTGGCTAGGTGGCGGCAGGTTCTGGTATCAATAATTTTGGGTCTTCCAGTAAATGGGAGGTTTTTTCCATCACACCTCTTTTGATACAATTTGTAAAAACTTTTAACTGTGCTCTGGGAGCGATGTAAAAGCTGTCCAATCTCAGAAAATGCAATATTTTTCTCACTTAAGGCAACAATTTGCCCTTTCTCAAAGTCTGTGAGGTAACCTGTCTTTTGTGAAGGCATAGTTGTCGAGGGGTGGTTGATTGAGGGGGTGGGGTTTTTTGAGGTGTTGCTTGGTAACCACTGATCGGACGATCCCTTTTGTCCTAGTACTTTAAGAAATACTCGTGGCGAGGTTGTGGCTCAACATGATTTTGTGGCTGCATAGGACATTATAGCTCAACACAATGGTATAACTTGGTGAAGTTTATTTAAATAGAGTACCTTGTAATTGTATGTGAAGTCATGAAATAAGAATTTTCACATTTCTGACCTACTGGCCCCCAATTTCGATACTTATCATAACAATTGTGAATCCAGGTAACTGCTACCTGAATATGTATTTTCACATTATGATAAGGTTTGACTAACTGATTTGAGAAAACAAATGATAATATTGGAGCTATGATTTGTTGTAAGTTGAATAATAAATATTGCCAATTAGAATATGCAATTGTTTTTTTACTACAACTATATACAAGGTTATCTCAAGCTAAATAGATACTTCAATGACATATAAAATTACTATAGTAAACTAGTATAATACTCTCTAGCTACAATGTCATGTTGAGCCATAATATTGTATGAAGCCACAATTTCATATTGAGTCACAAAGTTAGGTTGAGCCACAGAATTAGTATGGTAAGCCACAAAGTCATGTTGAGCTGTCAGGCACTCTCTTGAGAGTATCCGAGGTTGTGAGTGAGCAAGCAGCCTAGGTTGTGGCTCAAAAGCCACAGCCTTGGCACGAGTGTGCAGTTTAGACGTATAAATAAAAAGTATCCAATAGATAGTAGCATATATTAGGAAGCAAGCAAGGTTGTGGAAAATAAATATTAAGTATAGTCCTGGCTGTCTATACTCTTTACCAAACATTTTGCAATAGGAGCCAGCTTGGCATTAAAAATTATGTACATAGATTCAACTCCTATCAAGTTTATAGTTTTCAGAGTTATTGTCAAGCCACAGTAATTCTCAAATATGTTTATACATTGTAGATGTATGAATTTAACATCTCTCTTGTGAAAATAAATATCAATTGATTAACTATCCCATAAATCTCAAAAGAATCAATCTTTTACCATTTTTTACTTTTTTTCCAGATGCCTATAATATAACCTTCTGCATGATAATTGATTTAAGTACTTATCTGCATCCTGAACTTCATTAAAAGTTACAACAATTTACTAAATATGATACCACAATGTAAATGTGGAAGGCTTCAATCAGATATTTCCTTCCAATCTACTCTTCATAGTCATGAATATATAAATCTATTGTTTTAACAAAATATAAATCTCATAGACATGTCTCTGGAATTTGATATATTATTATAATAGTCTGTTACATTCCTTGACTGGTATCTGTTCTTGGCAATGGGTAGACAATACTTCTCTTTCCTTCTTTCGACGATAGTTTTTAGACTTAAGTCTATATTAAGGTAGGCAAGACCTCTTGTCTCAAGTCCTTAATGCCTATCATACTCTTTCTTCAACTCTACTCTGATAGTAGAGTTCTTATCATAGGTACATAAAATAGTAAAGAGCGTAAAAGTTTTATATTCATAAAGGCATAAAGTAATAAGTAGGAAAATAACTTAGAATGAAGCATGAAGAGCTCATCTCCTTGGTATTTTTTATTTTTATTTTTATTTTTATTTTTTATCTTCATATATTCTTTGTTAAGGTACAAGAACCTGCATGCAGCACTAGCTATGGTATAAATAAAACCTTAATCTCAAAATGCAAAAACAAAACAAAAACTCGCACTGCTTAATAACAATATCTTCCTCATATGTCCGATAGCTAACACTAACTTCTTAAGAAACTAAAACAAATGAATGCACGATTATGATATGAAACAACAATGAGCCATTCCAAAGTAACTAAACAACCAAGGAAAGAAACTCAAATAACAGGGTACGGCTTAAAGCCACAAATGGGAAGAACTTGGAGGAGGGCTCACAGGGAAGAGGGGGAAGCAGGAGGCATCCTGAGAGGGAATCCTGTTGCAGTTTTGTTCATGTAGACTGCGAGAGCCCTGAGGAGGTAAGGCTTAGACCAGAGGTAGCTGTTGGAATCCAGATCTGAAGGATCCTGGAGGTGAGTCTCCCTAGTAGGGGAGCGGGACTTGCAGGTAAGAATCGCATGGTGGAAATCCTCGAGGTCCTCCTCACACAGAGAGCAGAGGGGTGAGGGGTCTTCCATAAACCATGAGGGGTGGGCAGCGAGGTAGCTTTTGTCAGATCACATTTGGTATATCTGTCCTGTGATGAACTGATTGAGGCCAATGAAGGGGTGTGGTGTCAGGCTTAGGGCAGATGGATAGCCCGAAAGGGGAGAGAACTGTTAGGTCCAGTCCTTTAAGGGTCTCAACCTTACTGCTTTTTTCATGGCAGCATATAGACGCACGTCGGAGTGGAGAAACTGGTCTAAGAGAATGAAGCTTGGAGCAGCCGCCAGGATGAGACCTTTAGCTGAGAGGAATGGGATTGTGCAGTGTACTATAGTATCAAGGAGGAGGTATTTTCTCATGGGTGAATTAGGGTGGGTGTCGTTCAGAGCAGAAGGGCATAGACTGAGGTGAGGCCCCTAGTTGCTGATCTGTGGTCCTTAAAAAACCTGAAGCGGAAACTTGTTGGGAAGGAGTGATGTAGCCTCGTGGTGGAAGGGTTGGATTCAGGTGGGAGGCAGACCAGTCTCGCTAATGCCAACCTTTACTTATCAGTAATCAGAAGGGAGAGGGGGAAAGGGCTGACTCGCAGCCAAGGGAGTCCAGTGGTGTTGATATGAAGCAGTTTGTGATCCATCCTTGGACAGTGCTCTAGAACACAGATATTTTGTCTAGCATTGTGAGACTGGAGGAGAGAAGGTCAGAGCTGTATAGTAGGATTAGGGCTATAAGAGAGGAGGCTGGATGATGGCAGAGAAAGGGAGCCAGGCCATTTTCAGGCCTAGCAAGGTACCTAATATTATTCAGAGTACTCAGGGCGAGTGCAAGCCAGTGGGTAAAGTGGGCAGTGGTGCTTTAGGTGCAAGAAGTAGTTGCAGGCTCAAACCAGTATTTCAGCTATCTGAGCAGCTGTTAGGCATATGGAAATCTGAGACAAAAAGTACACAGACCTCACGGTAGGGTAACTGTACACAGACCCTCGATTTACCGAAGCCTAACACTCCCCTCCAGCCTCCTTATGGGGCCTGCACATTATTAGTGAGATTTTGAAAGTTGCGTCCTATATCTAGAATGTTACATCAATGAAGCCCACTTTATAATACCATATATATCGCCACTGTCCATCCGACCGCATGCTGTTCAGAGAATATATGAGAGAAGATCTTTAGCGATATCTGGGAAGTTGAACAGAAGAAATCTGTCAGAGGCGTATTGAGATAGTTGGCTTCAAAGTTAGGCTTCCTAAACTATGGGCGAGAAGTGATGGGACGTTTGCAGCGAAATACTCCAAGAGGATGTCCCAGTAGTAGAGGCTATTGAGGACATACTGAATCCACTCATACTCTTCTGAGATCAGCTGTAGGTTGGTTGGTCCTAGTAATAGGACCCCTCTGTGGAGGTAGGCAGACCAAGAAGAAGCATACTCAGACAGGAAGACCTAGGTAAGTTGAAGACCCATAAAGATGTTGACACGTTGGGCTTGGACTTGCGATTGGTACTAGGTGGCTGGGCATGAAACTGATGACTTCATGACCGAAGAGACTACTGGAACAATAGTCAACAAGACTAAAGTAATATAAATAGTCTATGTAGATAACTAAGTTGTAAACCACTGTATGGTATAACAAATAGCGTAGTCATCTTAATGGAGGAATACAATTCCGTAACTGTGAAAGGATGTGAGATATTTCAGAGTCAAACAGTGTTCGCACTTATAAGATTCTAGACATTTGCGTATTAAAACCAGAGTAGTACTTTGAAGGCATAGTAGTTAGAAGTAGTCCATGAACACTCAGACGTGTGATATATATATCGAAGTACCTCCTGAGCTTTACAGATATCATCAAGCAATGGAGAAGAGATCTTATCAATATAAATTTGTTTACGCTATAATCTTTTTCTTTACATATTTTATTGAGATGAGCCTTCCTCAACAGATTCTCCGAAAAAGAGATTTTAGCCTACGTCCCACAGTTATACTAGAGTTTGGCGTCCACCGAACAGCAGCCAGGAGGGTCTGAAAACGAAGTTATCTATGAGGACTGGTATTAGGAGAGGAGGGTCATTCTGGGTGGCAGTAGTCCAGTACATCAGCTCTGTTTTGGGAATGGAGAAGGTTACACCAATCTTGCATGCTCTGCATTACAGGAAGGTGACCAGACTTTGGAGATTTTGTATATTCCTCCTGTAGGAATTTGAGGCAACTGTTACTGTAAGGTCATCGATATAGTAGAGGATGAGGCCCCTCAGGACTGGAAAGTGGAGGGTCGAGATGTAAATGACAAACAGGAGTGGAGATATGGGAGAGCTCTGGTGTGTGCCTACTGAGACTGCCTGGAAAGTACCAGGAGTCCCTTGGAAGACCAGGCGACATGTCCTCACATAGAGGAAAGATCTGACCCAGGAAACTATATATGGGTTAATTGCCTTTGAGGCCAGTCTTTTAGCTAGGGTGGTAGATGAGATATTGTCAAAGTCTCCCTTTATGTCCGGGAAGAATGTGGACACCTTCATGCAGGGACGTTGAAATGTTTGGGCTTTGTGTATGAGGGTGGTACAGGTATCAAATGTGCTGAGGCCTGGGAGGGATCCACATTGATGCAGTGACAGGAGGTTAGTTGCTCTTGCCAGGGTCGAGAATCTTATTGCCATTATGCTCTTCAGGATCTTGGATAGTGTTACGATTCCTAACCGGTGTCAGTTCTCAGCAACGGGTAGACAATACTTCTCTTGTCTTTTCTGTCAACGATAGTTCTTAGACCTATGTCTACGATAAGGTGGGAGAGACTCCCGTGTCTCTAGTGCTTATCGCCTATCATACTCTTTCTTCAACTCTATTCTTGTAGTAGAGTTCTCGTCTCGTAAATAGGTATTCGTAAAGAGCGTAAAGGTTTAATATTCGTAAAAGCATAAAGTAATAAGTAAGGAAATAACTTAGGGCGAAGTGTGAAAAGCCTATCTACTCGGTCTTTTTTTTTCTTTTTTTTCTTTTTTTTTTATCATCATATATTCGTTGTTTACGGTACAAGAACTTGCATGCAGCGCTAGCTATGGTATAAACAAAACCTTAATCTCAAGAGCCGAAAACACAAAAGAAATAATCGCACCAAACTATAAAATCCTCCTAACAGTGTCCGATAGCCGATACGAAATCCCAAGGAACTAAAACAACAAAATGCAAAACTCATAATGAAAAATAAACCCAGCCGGCAGGCCAAAAGCAAACACAGTCTCCAGGCAGAGCGGATCGTGGGGTGGGCACCGCGGCTCAGGGCAAGAAGCCGTGAATTGAGAGTCCCTTGTCGACGGGAATGGCCTCGAGCGGGGGGTCCCAGCATGCAGGCGGCATGCCGGGGAGGAAGCCTGTGGCGGTTATGTTGAGGTATCTCGCCAGGGAGTGAAGGAAGTCTCTGTTAGTCCATAGAGGGCTGTCTCTGCCGATGTCCGTGAGCCCCCGGAGGTGGCACTCATGAGGCTTGTTGCGAGACTTGCAGTATAGGATAGCATGAGCGAAATCCTCCTTGTCCACCTCACAATAGGGGCAGAGGGGGGAGGGGTTGTCAGTGAACCAGAAAGGGTGGGCAGCGAGNTGAGCGAAATCCTCCTTGTCCACCTCACAATAGGGGCAGAGGGGGGAGGGGTTGTCAGTGAACCAGAAAGGGTGGGCAGCGAGATAGCTCTTGCCTGAGCGCATCTGATGGATCTTTCCCGCTATGAACCTCCCCAAGCCCATGAAAGGGTGGGGCTTTAGGGACGCGGCTTAAAAGTAATAAGGGGGGGGGGAAACTGGGTAGCCCAGTCCCTGGTAAGAGCATTTTTCAGGCGTAGCTTGATTGACTGGTAGGATGGGGTCCCCTCCTTTAGGGGAAGCTGGTTGGGAGGAAGTAGGTCGGGGGAGTCCACTGGAACAGGGTCTGAGACGTTAATGAATTGGAGGGTCCTGTGAGCAATCGCATCCAACAGAAGGTGTTTCCCTATGGGGGGACAGGAGGGAGCAGTCTTCCACAGAAGCGGGGCATAGATGGACGTCAGGCTCCTAGTGAAGCAGCTGTGGTCCTCCAGGACCCGGAAGGGGGAGGAGGTGGGAAAGGATGGGTGTAGTCTAGCAGTGGCCGGGTTGGCCTCAGGGGGGAGGCACACGAGATGGACGGCCCCCTGTCTCTGTTGGTGGAGGACTAAAAGTGGGAGGAGGGGAAGAGCCGATTCGCAAGCCAAGATGCCAACCGGAGTAGACGAAAAGCAGTTAGTTACCCACCTCTGAACAGATCTCCAAAAGACAGACATCCCCTCCAGGAGGGTGAGACTCAGTGAGAATAGGTCCGCCCCATAGAGGAGAATAGGAGAGATGAGGGAGGATGTCAGGAGATGGCAGAGAAAGGGGGAGAGGCCCTTACCGGACCTAGAGAGTTGCTTGATCGTTGCGAAGAACCCTTGGGCCAAGCCTATTGAATTTGTATGTAGCGGCACAATCTTAATAGCTTGAGTACGAGAATACGATACAGTATTAAAGGTATACTGTAGGCACACTTAGGCGAGGTGGGTAGGAGTAGGAAGGCAGATTGGTAGTAGTTCTTGTCCTTAATTCTTTCTAACACTCGGAGCGGTAGCCAGCTATATATACAGGTGCGCATACTTAAGCGAAGAAAAGAAATAATCGGGAAAATCTTGTAAGAAACATAAGTGCGAACAAGTCTGACCCTGAAAAACTGCCAAGTAAATCCCAACTAAAATATATATAAATCGTAATGGTGTGAGAGATTTTAAGCGGAAAATCAACATGTAATGCACCTTCTAAAAAGGCTGCAGTACATAAGTAAAAATAACCGAAATATCTCGCATATGCAATAAGAAAATATATATCCAATTATCCCATCGTTATCATGAAATATAAGCGAAATACCCCATGTATATACTCTTGCTGTAGTAATGTTCGTGATCTATAGGTAAACCAGAAAATATAACTAAGGAGAGAAATACAAGTTATTTAAAAGAAATATACTTATGAAACGAATAATAGAAAATTTCAACACTTCCCCTCATTATCTACAGCCCAACAGTCCCATTAGACGCTCATGCGCCGGTTTTGCCAAAGTCTTAGTACATATATCGGCTAGGTTTTCTGACGATGCAACCTTAAGTAGTGTGAATGAACCGTTATCGATTTCTTC
>JACCEG010000472.1:84322-110984 GCA_014065205.1 Tuber brumale
TATATGCTCTTGCTGTAGTAATGTTCGTGATCTATAGGTAAACCAAAAATATAACTAAGGAGAGAAATACAAGTTATTTAAAAGAAATATACTTATGAAACGAATGATAGAAAATTTCAACAAAGCCGAGCCTTCTCATGAAGTGGGAGGTGGTGCCCTTGTTGCAGGAGGTGGAGGAGGGCTCGAACCAGTATCCAAGCCAACGTATCAATTTGGAGGGACAGAAGAGGTACCCATCGAGCAAGACTGGGATCGCAGGAGGGAGGACTTTCTGAGCCGGGGTTACCCAGTGCATGAGTTCTGTCTTCGGGATCGAGAAGGCCACACTCAGCCTACCAGCTTTCGCCTGGAGTATTCTGGTGATTCCCTGTAATCTCTGCACGTTCCGGCAATACGAGCCAGAGGCTACCGTGACAGGGAAGTCATCCATGTAGGAGAGGATAAGGCCCGGAGGGACGGAGAAGTGTAGGGAGGAAACGTAGATCACAACCAGGAGGGGGGAGATCGGAGAGCCCTGAGGGGTGCCAACCAAGACCGGTGAAAAGACTTGGGGTGCCCAGTGGAAAACTAGGCGGCAGGAGCGTCGCTGGAGGAAGGACCAGATCCACGAGACCATATAGGGGTTAATTGCCTTCGTGGTGAGCCTGTGACGGAGTAAGGGGGCTGAGACATTGTTAAAACCACCCTTGATGTCGAGGTAAAGAGTCGAGACCTTGAGCCTGAGGTGCATAAATATCTGAACTTCGTGAGAGAGGGTTGCCGCTGCATCAAAGGTATTCAGACCGGGGAGGGGGCCAGTTTGGTGGGGGGAGAGGAGGCCCAGGAAGCGGGCCAGGGCAGAGAGACGGGTCACCATGATCCTTTCAAGGATCTTGGAAACAGTTTTCAGGAGGACAATGATGTGGATAGATGCTGGTGTGTCGTAAGAGGGCTTTCCTGGCTTATCGAGCACATTGCCATTAGCTCTCTTCAGGGAGAGAGGGTGGTGTCTATAGCTAACAAGGGGGCCGAGTATGGACATAAGGATGTTGGGGTTCAGAGAGTGGACCCTTTTCCAGATAGAGTACGGGATCTGGTCTGGGCCGGGCGCAGAGGATGAGGAGGACTTCCGGAGGACAACTGTAATTTCTTCTGCCAACAGTGGTGGAACGTCCTTGAACTCCCGCATGAGAGCCAGTGGGCCCGAGGACAGTTTTTCCGGGAA
This sequence comes from Tuber brumale, assembly GCA_014065205.1. Lineage (NCBI taxonomy): Eukaryota > Fungi > Ascomycota > Pezizomycetes > Pezizales > Tuberaceae > Tuber > Tuber brumale. The sequence goes on from JACCEG010000472.1 coordinate 85,527, forward strand.
GAAGTGAGAAAGAAGGGCGGTGTTCATGTCTATGGGGCTCTCTGCCCCTGGTATCTGTGGGAATCTGTCTGGAGGCCTTCCGAAGGCATAGCGCTTCGCAGTCCAGAGCGTCTGTGGGGTGGCTGTCTACAGGAAATTATTCCAATATTCTGTTTTGGCCTTCTTTATGGCCTTGAAGTATAAGAGGGGTGCATCTCTGCACAGCTGCTTTGACGAGGGGAGCAGGTCCCACTGTGCCAACCGAACCGTAGAGTGAAAGGCAGCCCTCTGTGCTGTGAGGTCGGGTGTCCACCAGGGCTTGGATCTGTGTGAGGGCCTCTTGTCCAGATTGTGGAGCTTGAGGATGGTCCTAAGTCTGCTGAGAGCAGTATCGAACCAGGCTGAGAAGGTCCAGGGTGTGGGGAGGGGCGGAGGGGGGTCGACTCTCATAGCTTTTAACTCTTCCTCAAGGGAAAGCTAGTCCGTCTTCATCCATGCGGGAGCGTGGGGTGGCAGGCGAGCCAAAGGCTGTGACATGGTTATGCAGATTGGGACGTGGTCAGACACGGACAGAGGTAGTGGGATATCCCACGACTAAAAGCTGGGGGACAGGGAGGAGTTAGCAAATGCAAGGTCTATGACTGAGGGGCGTAGCCCCGGGTCAAAGGGGAAGTAGGTAAAGGCATCAGGAGTATTCAAGAGGCAGAAACCCTCTTCTGCAGCTCTCTCAAAGAAGGGGGAGGAGGCACATATATCCAAAATCGAGAAAACACGGCCAGGGTCCGCCGAGGGGTGGTCGATGTTGAAATCTCCAATGACCAGCGTCGGTGTAGTGGTATGGGGGAATGCAATCTCATGAGAGATGGTTCGGCGAGAGGGGGAGCCATCCCACATGCTATAGAGGTTCACGACCTAGAACTTGGTAACGAAGGAATCAAAAAAACCAACCGATGAGTGAAAGTCAACCGCCATCCAGTCCCTTGCCTCTGAAAAAACTGGGAGGACCGAAAACTGATGAGTTGTAGAGAGGTGGAGGTAGCAGGCCACTCTGCGCTTGCTGCCATTGGGGCAGGGGGGCAAAAAAGGTTTGAATCCGGTGAACGACGGAGGTCTATTCCTGTGTAGGGAGGGGTCTTGAAGGGCAACAAGGGTAGGGGGGAAGTCCAAAAGAGTAAAGGAATTAAAAAGTGAAAGAAACAAGGCTCAGCTTCCCAAGCAGTTGTGTTGTAGAACGGATATCGGGTTACAGGAGTCCGCTGCCAGCCCAGAACTCACAGGAGAGGTGTGACCAATCATTACACACCTTCTGGCATCTCTGGCTGGGGGAGAGGAGTGGGAGACTCCTGCCATGCGGGATTCGGCAGTGCTCCTCCTTAGGGGTTTGGGGCGGGAACAGGGGGACGTGTCGGAGGGGCATCACCACGCCTAGGGTGGGGTGTTTCAAGAGCAAAGGGGGGCAAGAGGGATCGTGCACCAGTTGAAGGACCCGCGCTGGAGTCTTTCGTCTTGTCCATAGCTTCCTCATTAGGCGGAACAGAGGACTCCCCACGGGCAGGAGGGGGGGGAGGTCTCGATGGGCATTCTCTAGCGAAAGCCAGGTGTTGGCCTTTGCAGATGGCACACATCGAGGGGGAGGTTGGGCAGCAGTCAACTACTGCTTTGAGGTTATCGCCCTTAGCGCAGGTGGGGTTCTGGCACCTACGTGCCTGCTTTCTATGGGAGAGGGTGCAGATTGGGCAAACTGGGTGGTCAATCTTGCAGCTAGCCGAATGGTGTCCGTATTCCCGGCAGTTACGGCATTGAGTGAGGCTGTTAGCCGAGTATGCTCTTTCAATCTTACAGCGAGAGGAGAAAAGATAGGCGTTGCCCAACATTGAGGCCTCACTTTCAGGAGCAACTGTCACAACCACCGTGGTTGCCTTTTTGAGGGTCTTAGAGTCATGGTCGGGGTTCAGTTAGCGGGTGGAGAGGACCCAGACGTTCTTGACGTTCAGGATGGTATTGTTGAGGGACTGCAGTAGGTCGTCGTCGTCCTCGGGGAGGTATGCGATGGGGAGGTAGTGAATCGCCAGTTAGACCTCGTTGGGGGTAGGGTGGAAAGGAAGCCAGGGAGCGTCGCCGATCGGGAAGGACTGGTTCAATTTGGCCGAGAGGGTGTAGTAGTAGGGTGTGTAAGTGGTAGAGGGGACAAATGGTGAAAGAGCAAGATGGGTGACTGCTCCCCTGTCATTGACTTGGGCAGAGAAGGATAGGGGTAGGGTGCAACCCGCCTCTCGAACGATGGAGGCAGCAATGTCTGAGAAGGAGGCAGCTAGTCTGTCAGACTGAGAGTGTGGGAAAGGGGAAGACCTTGGGGCGAAGAAATGTCTCTCGGCAGCGGGGAGGCTCCTCGGCCCTTCTGAGCGGGCCGAAGGGGCCATACCAGACGCAACCTGAGCAGCCGAGGGGGCAGACTTCTTTCTATTCGCTTTTCCTTTCCTCTTCTGCCCAGCTGTAGCAGCCTGAGCATAGGAGGGGGCGCTGGACTGAGCCAACGCACGAGGGACAGGGTGGAACTCTGAGAGGGAGGGGTATTTCCCTTCCCTGTAGGTCTGGGCCTCCCAGGAGGGTGGTCAGCTCACCAGTGAGGGTTGCCGGAGGGGGGGACATGGCGGGCTCTTCACCCTTTCGGGAAGGAGCAACCCAGGTTGTGTGGGTGCCAAGCACTACTGGTGTGGGGTGTTGGGGTGGGGGTTGTTGGTAGCTTGTTGGTTGGAGGAGGGGGGTGGTCAGCCAGGACGCAAGGTCTCTAACCGACAGTTGGAGAGCGGAGAGTGATGCTGCTGTCGTATCATTCTGGTTTGAGGGGGGAGGAGGGCGTCGGGGTTTCTCCCTACGGGAGTAGAGTTCGTCAACTTGTCGCGAAAGGCACGCGATTTCCGCAGGCCAGTTTGTTGATTTGAGCGGAGATAGACCTAGATGCCAAAAGCGAGGTGTGGAGGAGGGGGAGGATGACAGCTTCCCCAGGGGAGAGGTCGTCAAGCTCCGGGGAGCTAATAGGTGGAAAGAGCTGGTTGGAGATTCCTGCATCTGTCGAGGACCTCTAAAGGAGCTCCAGAAGGAGGGGGACATGGGAATGGACACCCGACACAGAAGAGTGTTCAGAGGGAGGAAGGGGAACTGAAGCCGTACCTGTCGTGACAGGGAGGCCTTGGCCTAAAAGGTTTTTTGGGTAGCAAGGATGTATGGGCACACTGGACGCTGATGGTGTTGAAAATGAGGTAGAAATGTAGGGGGACAGAAATAGCGGAAGAGGAGCATGGCCTATCTACTCAATCTTTTTATTTTTTTATTTTCTTATTATTTTTTTATTTTTTTATTTTTTTTATCATCATGTATTCATTGTTTACGGTACAAGAATTTGCATGCAGCGCTAGCTATGGCATAAACAAAACCTCAATCTCAAATGTGCAATCACAAAAGGAACTAAAACCCACACCAAAATATTAAATCCTCCTAAGGTGTCTGATAGCCGACACGAAATCCCAAGGAACTAAAACAAGCAAGTACATAAATCATAACAAAAAATAAAACTAGCCAGCGACCAAGCAGGCGGTAAACGCTGGACGAGTCAAACAGTGGGGTGGGCGCCGCGACTCAGGGCTTGAAGCCATGAATCGGAAGCCCTGTGTCGTGAGGTGCTGACTCTGAGGGAGGGTCCCAGTCTGCACGCGGCATACCAGGGGTAAAGCCTGTGGCCGTCACATTAAGGTACCTTGCCAAGGAGCAGAGGGAGTCTGTATTGGTCCATAGTGGGCTGTCTCTGCCGACATCCATGAGCCCCCGGAGGTGGCGCTCGTGAGGTCCATTGCGAGACTCGCAGTAAAGGATGGCGCATGCGAAATCCTCCTCGTCCCCCTCGCAGTGCGGGCAGAGGGGGGAGGGGTCGTCGGTGAACTAAGAGGGGTGGGCAGCGAGGTAGCTCTTGCCCGAGCGCATTTGGAGGATCCTTCCTGCGATAAACCTACCCAGTCCCATAAAAGGGTGGGGCTTAAGGGATACGGCGAAGGGGTAGTAGGGTGGAGGGTGGAACTGGGTGGCCCAGTCCCTGATGAGGGAGTTTCGTATTTGTATCTTGATCGACTGGTAGGACAGGGTCCCCTCTTGCAAGGGGAGCTGTTCAGGTAGAAGAAGGTCGAGTGAGGCCACAGGAACAGGGCCCGAGGCGTTGATGAACTGGAGGGTGCGGTGAGCGATCATGTCTAGAGGGAGCTATTTGCGAATAGGGGGGTGGGGGGTGGCTGTCTTCCAGAGGAGTGGGGCATAAAGTGACGTCAAGCCTCTAGTGAATCTGCGGTGGTCTTCTGGTGCCCGAAAGGGGGAGGAGGTTGGGAAGGATGGGTGGAGCCTGGCTGTTGCCTGGTTGGCTTCGGGGGGAGGCATACTAGGCGGGCAGCGGCCAGCCTTTGATGGTGGAGGACCAAAAGCGGGAGGGGCGGGAGAGCCGATTCACAAGCCAAGATGCCCACAGGTGTAGACAAAAAGCAATTAGTCACCCACCTTGGGACAGATCTCCAAAAGACGGACATCCTGTCCAGGAGAGTAAGACTCGGGGACAAGAGGTCTGCTCTATAAAAGAGAAATGGGGAGATGAGGGAGGATGCCAGGCGATGGTATAGGAAGGGGGGGAGGCCATCACCGGGCCTGGACAGTGATTTAATCGTAGCGAAGGCCCCTTGGGCCAGGGCGAGTCTCCTGGTAAAGTGCGCAATGGTGCCTTTGGTGCATGAGGTGGACAAGGGTTCGAACTAGTACCCAAGCTACCGTATCAGTTTAGAGGGGTAAAAGAGGTGCCCGCCCACTAGGACCGGGATCGCGGGGGGGTGGACCTTCTGTGCAGGGGTTGTTCAGTGCATGAGTTCAGTCTTTGGGATTGAGAAGGACATGCCGAGTCTGCCAGCCTTTGCTTGGAGAACAGATGTGATTCCTTGCAGTCGCGGGAGGTTCTGGCGGTACGAGCCGGAGGTGACCGTGACTGCGAAGTCATCCACGTAGGAGAGGATAAGACCCAGAGGGATCAAGAAGTGGAGCGACGAGACGTAGATGACGAACGCCTATCTACGCGGTCTTTTTTTTATTTTTACTTTTTTTTATCTTCATATATTCTTTGTTTACAGTACAAGAACTTGCATGCAGCGCTAGCTATGGCATAAAGAAAAACCTCAATCTCAAAAACTCGCAACCACAAAGGAAATAACCACACCAAGCTATAAAATCCTCCTAGTGGTGTCCGATAGCCGACGCGAAATCCCAAGGAACTAAAGCAGCAAAATACAAAACTTATAACGAAAAATAAATCCAATCGGCAATCAAAAAGAAAAACAAAAACCACTGCCGGTTGGAGTGAAGCAGGGGGTGAGTGCCCATGTTCCGGACGCGAAACAGTAAATCGGGAGACCCTTATCAACAGAAATGGGTGCGAGTGGGTGGTCCCAGCACGCAGGCGGCATGCCGGGAGTGAAGCCAGTGGCGGTCACGTTCAGGTACCTCACCAGGGAGTGGAGGGAGTCCTGATTGGTCCATCGAGGGCTGTCTCTGCCAATATGGGTGAGCCCCTGGAGGTGGCGCTCACGAGGCTCCTTGCGAGACTCGCAGTATAGGATAGCTTGAGCGAAGTCCTCCTCTTCCTCCTCACAATAAGGACGGAGGGGGGAGGGGTCCTCAGTGAACCAGGAGGGGTGGGCAGCGAGGTAACTCTTGCCTGAGCGCATCTGATGGATCCTGCCCACTATGAATCTCCCCAAACCCATGAAATGATGGGGTCTAAGGGACGCAGCGTAAGGGTAGTAGGGTGGGGGGGGGAACTGTGTTGACCAGTCCAGGAGGAGAGCATTCCGCAGTTTCAGCTTGACTGATTGGTAAGACGGGGTCCCCACCGCTAAAGAAAGCTGGTCGGGAGGAAGGAGGTTGGGGGAGGCCACTGGAACTGAGTCTGAGAGAGTAATGAATTGCATGGTCCTGAGGGCAATTGCGTCCAACGGAAGATGTTTCCGGATGGGGGGGCAGGGAGGAGCGGTTTTCCAGAGAAGTAGGGCGTAGACGGACAACAGCCCCCTAGTGTATTGGCGGTGGTCCTCCAGGGCCCGAAAGGGGGAGAAGGTAGGAAAGGACGGTTGTACCCTAGCCATTGCCGGGTTGGCTTCAGGGGGGAGGCAAACAAGCATGATGGCCACCAGCCTTTGACGGTGGAGAACTAGAAGCGGGAGGGCGGGAAGGGCCGATTCACATGGCAGGATGCCAACCGGAGTAGACGAAAAGCAGTTCGTAACCCATCTCTGGACAGACCTCCAAAAGATGGACATCCTGTCCAGGAGGGTGAAGTTTGGTGAGAAAAGGTCCGCCCCAGAGAGAAGGATGGGGGAGATGAGGGAGGACACCAGACAGTGGCAGGGAGAGGGGGAGAGACCCTTGCCGGGCCTGGAAAGCCGTTTGATCGTTGCGAAGGCTCCCTGGGCCAAGCCGAGCCTTCTAGGGAAGTGGGAGGTAGTGCCTTTGTTACAGGAGGTGGATCAGGGCTCGAACCAGTATCCAAGCCACCGTATCAACTTGGAGTGACGGAAGAGGTGCCCGTCTATCAAGAGAGGGATCGCAGGAGGATGGACATTTTGTGCTGGGGTCACCCAAGTGCCTGAGTTTTGTCTTCGGGATCGAGAAAGCCACTCCTAGCCTTCTAGCTTTCGCCTGGAGAGCCCTGGTGATGCCTTGTAGCCTCTGGACGTTTCGGTGATAAGAACCAGAAGCAACCGTGACAGCAAAGTCATCCACGTACGAGAGGATGAGGCCCCAATAGACCGAGAAGTGCAGGGAGGATATGTAGATCACAAACAGGAGGGGGGAGATTGGAGACCCATGAGGGGTGCCAACAGAGACCGGTGAAAAAACTTGGGGGGCCCCCTGGAAAACCAGGCAGCAGGAGCAGCCGTGGAGGAAGGACCTGATCTACGAGACCATGTACGGGCTGACCGCCTTAGTGGCGAGCCTGTCGCAGAGTATGGGGGCCAAGACATTGTCAAAGCCTCCTTTGGTGTCGAGGAAGAGGGTTGAGACCTTAAGCTGGGGGCGCATAAACAGCTGAACCTCGTGAGAGAGGGTCGCCGCTGCGTCAAAGGTGCTTAAACCGACAAGGGAACCAGTTTGGTGGGGGGACAGGAGGCCCAGGAATCGGGCAAGGGCAGAGGGGCAGGAGGCCATAACCCTTTCTAGGATCTTGAAAATGGTCTCGAGGAGGAGGATGATGCGGAATGACACCGGCGTGTCGTAGGAGGGCTACCCTGGCTTTTCGAGGACTATCCCGTTTGCCCTCTTCAGGGAGGGGGGATGGTGTCCATACCGGACAAGAGGGCCGAGTATGGAGGGAAGGATGCTAGGGTTCAACACATGGACTCTCTTCCAGACAGAGTACGGGATCTGGTCGGGGCCGGGTGTGGAGGACGAGAAGGAATTCTGGAGGGCAACTGTAATTTCGTCTGCCGACAGTGGAGGAACTTCCTTGAACTCGCGCATAATGGCTGGTGGGTTCGAGGACTGCTTCTCTGAGAAGAAGTGGGAGAGAAGGGCTGTGTTTATGTCCATGGGGCTTTTGGCCCCGGGTATTTGTGGGAATCTGTCCGGAGGCCTTCCGAAGGCATAGCCTTTTGCAGTCCAGAGAGTCTGGGGAGTGGCTGTTTTCAGGAAATTGTTCCAATAATCCGTCTTGGCCTTCTTTATGGCCTTGAAGTATAAAAGGCGGGCTTCCTTGCACCGCTGCTTTGACGAGGGAAGCGGATCTTGTCGCAACAATCGAACCGTTGAGTGAAAGGCAGCCCTTTGTGCCGCGAGATTGGGGGTCCACCACGGCTTGGATCTGGGGGAGGGTCTTTTGTCCGGGGTGTGTAGTCTGAGGGCGGTCCTAAGTCTGCCTAGGGTAGTGTCGAACCAAATTGAGAAGGTGTGGGGCGTGGGGAGGGGGCGAGGGGGGTCGAATCTCATGGCTTTAATGGCATCCTCAAGGGAGAGCTAGTCGGTCTTCATCCACGCAGGGGCCGGGGGGAGAGGGCGGGCCAATGGCTGTGAAAGCGTTATGAGGATAGGGACGTGGTTGGACCCTGTCAGGGGCAGTGGAGTTTTCCAAGACCAAAAGTTGGGGGACAGAGAGGAGTTGGCAAATGCAAGGTCTATGACTGAGGGGCGTAGCCCAGGGTCGAAGGGAAAGTAAGTAAGTATACCGGGGGTGTTCAAGAGGCAGAAACCGTCTTCTGCAGCTCTTTCAAAGTAAGGGGCTGAGGCGCCCAGGTCCGAAATCGAAAAAGGACGGCCAGGGTCCACTGAGGGGTGGTGGATATTAAAGTCTCCGATGACCAGCGTCTGTGTAGAGGTATGGGGGAAAGCAGCCTCTGGAGAGATGGTTTGGCGAAAGGGGGAACCATCCCACGTGCTATAGAGGTTCACAACCCGGAACTTGGTAACGAAGGAATTAAAGAAGCCAACAGAGGAGTGAAAATCAACTATCATCCAGTCCCTAGCCCCTGCAAAGACTGGGAGGACCGAAAACTGTTGAGTGGTGGAGAGGTGGAGGTAGCAGGCCACTCTGGGCTTGCCACCATCAGGGCAGGGGGGCAAAAAGGGTTTGAATCCTGGGAACGACGGAGGTCTGTTCCTGTGTAGAGGGGGGTCTTGGAGGGCAACAAGGGTAGGTGGGCAATCCAACAAAGGAAAAAAATTAAAAAGGGAAAGAAACACATCCCAGCTTCCCAAGCAGTTGTGTTGTAGAACGGATATCGGGTTACGGGAGTCCGCCGCCAGCTCGGAACTCACAGGAGAGGTGTGACCAACCATTACACACCTTCCGGCGTCTCAGGCTGGGGGAGAGGAGTGGGAGATTCCTGCCATACGGGATTCGGCAGTGCACCTCCTTGGGGTTTTGGGGCGGGAATGGGAGGACGTGCTGGGGGGGCATCACCACGCCTAGGGCGGGGTGTTTCAAGAGCAAAGGGGGGTAGGAGGGATCGTGAACCAGTTGAAAGACCCTCGCCGGAGTCATTCGTCGTGTCCATAGCTTCTTCATTCGTCGGTGGAGGGGACTCCCCACGCACAGGAGGGGGGAGAGGTCTTGATGGGCACTCTCTAGTGAAGGTGGGGTGTTGGCCCTTGCAGCCAATGCACACTGAGGAAGAGGTGGGGCAGCAGTCGACAACTGCTCTGAGATTACCGCCCTTAGGGTAGGTGGGGTTCTGGCATATATGTGCCTGTTTTCTGAGGGATAGTGCGCATATTGGGCAGACTGGGTAGTCAATCTTGCATCTAGCCGAGTGGTGACAGTACTCTGAGCAGTTACAGCATTGAGTGAGGCTGTTAGCCGAATATGCTCTCTTGATCTTGCATCGAGAGCAGCAAAGGTAAGTGTTGCCCAACATTGTGGCCTCATTTTCAGGAGCGACAGTCACAACCACTGAGGTTGCTTTGTTGAGGACTCTGGAGTCACGGTCAGGGTTGAGGTAGCGGGCGGAGAGAACCTGGACGTTCTTAACGTTCAGGATGGTGTTGCTGAGAGACTGTAGAAGGTCCACGTCGTCTTCTGGGAGGTATGCGATAGGGAGGGAATGAATTGCCAGTAGGACCTTGTTGGGGGCTAGATGAAAAGGGAGTCATGGAGCATCACCTATCGGGAAAGACTGGTTCAACTTGGCCGCGAGGGCTTCGTAATATGGTGCGTATACGGTTGAGAGGACAAAGGGGGAGAGAGCGAAAAGGGTTACTGCTCCTCTGTCATTGACACGGGCAGAGAAGGATAAGGGAAGGGTGCAGCCAGCTTTGCTTAGGACTGAGGCAGCAATGTCTGGTAAGGAGGCAGCAAGGCGTTCAGACTGGGAGTGATGGAAGGGGGAAGACCTGGGAGCAAAAAATCTTCTCTCAGCCGCAGAGGGGCTCCTGAGACCTTTTAAGGGGGCCGACAGTGCCGAACCAGATGCCACCTGGGCAGCTGAGGGGGTATTCTTTACTTTGTTTGCCTTTCCCTTCTTCTTCTGACCAGCGGAGGTGGCCTGAGCGTAGGAGGAGGGGCCGGACTGAGCCGACGTCCGAGGGACAGGGTGGAACTCCGAGAGGGGGGGGTCCTTCCCTTCTCTGTATGTCTGGGCCTCCCAGGAGTGCGGGAATTTCGCCGCATACGCGGCCAGGTCGCCAGACCATCTCTGGTCTTTCGTGCTGTAGCTGGAGATGTCCGTGTCGCCCCCACCTTCGTAGGGGGGTTTCAACACATCGGCAAGGGTAGCATTGAGGAGAGACGCAGCGATCTCCTTACACTTTCGGGAAGGAGCTGCCTGAGCTGTGTGGGTGGCTGGCACTAAAGGCGCTGGGCGTTGGGATGGAGGTTGTTGGTGGCGTGCTGGTTGGGGGAGGGGGTGGTCAGCCGGGATGCGGGGTCTCTGACCGATAGTTGGAGGGCAGAGAGTGACGCTGCCATCGCGTCATTTAGGCTGGGCGGAGGAGGAGGGCGCTGGGGCTTCTCTCTATGGGAGGAGAGTTCTTCGACCTGTCCTGAAAGGCGGGCGACTTTGAGGGCCAGTTCATCAACCTGGGCGGAGATAGACCTGGACGCCAAAAGTGAGGTGCAGAGGAGGAGGAAGATGATTGCCTCTCCGGGGAATAGGTCATCAAGCTCCACAGAACTGATGGGTGGGAAAAGTTGGTTGGAGATTCCCACATCCGTCGAGGTCCTCTCAAGGAGCTCGAGGAGAAGGGGGACATGGGGGCGGACACCCGATACAGAGGAGTGTTCTGACGGAGGAAGGGGAACTGAAGCCATACCTGTCGTGACAGGGAGGCCTCGGCTTGATGGTCTTCTTAGGGTAGCAGGAAGGTACGGGCATACTGGATGCTGATGGTGTTAAGGACGAGGTAGAAATGTAGGGGGAGAAAAACAGGGGAGGCGGAGCGCGATAGCGGAGGCGGAGTATGGCCTATCTACGTGGTCTTCTTTTTTTTTTTATTTGTATTTTTTATCATCATGTATTCATTGTTTACAGTACAAGAACTTGCATGCAGCGCTAGCTATGGCATGAACAAAACCTCAATCTCAAACGCGCTATCATAAAAGAAAATAAAACCTGCACCAAAATATAAAATCCGCCTAAGGTGTCCGATAGCCGACACAAAATCCCAAGGAACTAAAACAAAAAAATACATAACTCATAACGGAAAATTAAAACTAGCCTGCAACTGGAAAGGCGGTAACACGGGGCGAGTTAGACAGTGAGGTAGGCGCTGCAACTCAGGGCTTGAAGCCATGAATCGGAAGCCCTGCGTCGCGGGGGGCGGTTTCTGAAGGAGGGTCCCAGTCTGCAGGCGGCATCCCGGGGGGAAATCCTGTAGCAGTCACATTAAGGTATTTCGCCAAGGAGCGGAGGGAGTCTGTATTGGTCCAAAGTGGGCTGTCTCTGCTGACGTCCGTGAGCCCCTGGAGGTGGCACTCGCGAGGTACTTTACAAGACTCGCAGTCGAGTATGGCATGTTCGAAGTCCTCCTCGTCCTCGTCGTAATACGGGCAGAGGGGGGAGGGGTCATCAGTGAACCAGGAGGGGTGGGCGGCGAGGTAACTCTTGCCCAAGCGCATTTAGTGAATCCTTCCCGCAATAAACCTGCCCAGTCCAGTAAAAGGGTGGGGCTTAAGGGACACGGCGAATGGGTAGTAGGGTGGGGGGGGGAACCCGGCGGCCCAGTTCCATGACGAGGGCGTTTCGTAATTGTAACTTGAGTGATTCATAGGACGGGGTCTCCTCTTCTAAGGGGAGCTGTTCAGGCAGAAGAAGGTCAAGCGAGGCCTCAGGGAAAGGGCCCGAGGCGTCGATAAACTGGAGGGTGTGATGAGGGATCGCATCTAGCGGGAGGTGTTTACGAATAGGGGGGTGGGGGGTGGCTGTTTTCCAGAGGAGTGGGGCATAAACTGACATCAAGCCCCTAGTGAAACTTCGGTAGTGTTCCAGTGCCCTAAAGGGGGAGGAGGTTGGGAAGGACGGGTGGAGCCTGGCCGTTGCCAGATTGGCTTCGGGGGGGAGGCACACTAGGCCAGTATCTGCCAGCCTCTGACGGTGGAGTACCAAGAGCGGGAGGTGGGGGAGAGCCGATTCACAGGCCAAAATGCCGACTGGGGTAGACGAAAAGCAATTAGTTACCCACTTTTGAACAGATCTCCAAAAGATGGACATCCTGTCTAAGAGGGTCAGACTCGGGGAGAAGAGGTCAGCTCCATAGAAGAGAATCGGAGAGATTGGCGAGGATGCCAGCCGATGGCATAGAAAGGGGGGAAGGCCTTTACCGGGCCTGGACAGTCTTTTAATCGTCACAAAGGCCCCTTGGGCCAGGGCGAGTCTCCTGGAGAAGTGCGAGGTGGTGCCTTTGGTGCATGAGGTGGACGAGGATTCAAACTAGTACCTAAGCCACCTTATCAGTTTAGAGGGGTAAAAGAGGTGCCCGCCTACCAGGACTGGGATCGTCGGGGGGCGGACCTTCCGTGCAGGGGTTGTCCAATGCATGAGTTCAGTCTTTGGGATCAAGAAAGACACGCCGAGCCTGCTAGCCTTCGCCTGGAGAACAGAGGTTACTCCCTGCAGCCGCTGGACGTTCCGGTAGTACGAGCCGGAGGCGACCGTGATTGCGAAGTCGTCCACGTAGGAGAGGATGAGACCCCTAGGGATTGAGAAGTGGAGGGTCGAGACGTAAATGACGAGTAGAAGGGGGGAGATCAGCGAGCGCTAAGGCGTACCGACGGAGACCGCAGAGAAGACCTGAGGGGCCCTCTGGAAGACCAGGTGGCAGGAGCGGCCGTGGTGGAAGGACCTGATCCAAGAGACCATGTACGGGTTGAGTGCTTTAGTGGCGAGCCTTTCACAACGTAAGGGGGGGGAGACGTTGTCGAAGCCACCTTTTATGTCTAGGAAGAGTGTAGAGACCTTGAGCTTGGGGCGCATAAAGATTTGGACCTCGTGAGCGAGAGTCGCTGCCGCGTCAAAGGTACTCAGGCTAGGGAGGGAGCTAGTCTGGTGGGGGGACAGGAGGCCCAAAAAGCGGGCGAGGGCAGAGAGGCGGGTTGTCATGACCCTCACGAGGATCTTGGAGACTATCTCTAATAGGACGATGATGCAGAACGACGCCGGCATGTTGTAAGAGGGCTTTCCTGGCTTGTCGAGCACAATGCCATTGGCCATCGTAAGGGAGGGTGGGTGGTGTGCATACCGAATGAGGGGGCTGAGGATAGACGTCAAAATATTAGGATTCAAGGAGTGGACCTTCTTCCAGACAGAGTAGGGGATCTGGTCTGGACCGGGTGCGTAGGATGAAGAGGAGCTCCTGAGGGTGGTTTCGATCTCCTCCGCCGACAACGGCGGGACATCTTTGTACTCCCTTAGGATGGCTGGGGGGCGCGAGGATTGTTTTTCGGGAAAGAAGTGGGAGAGCAGGGCTTTGTTGATGCCCATGGGGCTGTCCACCCCCGGTATCTGTGGGAACCTGTCTGGGGGCATGCCAAAGGAGTAGCGCTTTGCGGTCCAGAGCATCTGTGGAGTGGCTGATTTCAGGAAGTTATTCTAGTATTCTGTTTTGGCCTTCTTTATGGCTTTGAAGTATAGTAGTCGTGCTTCTCTGCACTGCTGCTTGGAGGAGGAGAGGGGGTCGCGATGGGCGGACCTGACTGTCGAGTGGAAGACAGCCCTCTGTGTAGTGAGGTTGGAGGTCCACCAGGTCTTGGACCTTTGGGAGGGCCGCTTGTCTGGGGTATGGAGCTTGAGGGTGGTCCGCAGTCTGCCTATAGCGGTGTTGAACGAGACGGAGAAGGAGCGGTGTGTTGAGCGAGAGGGTGGGGGGTCAATCTGCATCGCCTTGACCTCCCCCTCAAGGGAGGTCCAATCTGTCTTTGTCCATGCTAGGGCCGGAGGGGGTCGGCGGACCAGAGGTTCAGCTAGGATTATGAGGATTGGAACGTGATCTGAGCCGGTCAGGGGCAGGGGTGTGTCCCATGATAGGAAACTGGGGCACAGTACGGCGTTGGCAAAAGATAAGTCTATTACTGAGGGGCGGAGTTCATAGTCGAAGGAGAAGTAGGTGAGGGTACCAGAAGTGTTCAAGAGGGAGAAGCCCTCCTCTGCAGCCCTTGCGAAGAAGAGTGTCGAGGCGCTTAGGTCTGAAATAGAAAAAGGCGGTGAGGATCCGCCGAGGGGTGGTGAACATTAAAGTCCCCGACTACCAGCATCGGTGCGGTGGGGTGGTGGAAGGCTATCTCAGGAGAGATTGTCCGGCAAAAGGGGGAGCCATCCCAAGTGCTGCAGAGATTCACTACCCTAAACTTGGTAACAAAGGAATCAAAAAAGCCAATAGATGAATGAAAGTCAACAGCCATCCAATCCCTCACTTCCGAAAAGACCAGGAGGACTGAGAACTGTTGAGTAGAGGAAACATGGAGGTAGCAGGCCACTCTGGGCATGCCGCCATTGGGGCAGGGGGGTACAAAGGGTTTAAAACTAGTGAATGATGGGGGTCTGTTCCTGTTTAGGGGGGGGTCTGCCTATCTACTCGGTCTTTTTTTTTCTTCTTCTTTTTTTTCTTTTTTTTATCTTCATATATTCTTTGTTTACGGTACAAGAACTTGCATGCAGCGCTAGCTATGACATAAAGAAAAACCTCAATCTCAAAAACTCGCAACCACAAAAGAAACAATCTCACCAAAGCTGTAAAATCCTCCTAGTGGTGTCCGATAGCTGACATGAAATCCCAAGGAACTAAAAAGAAAAAATACAAAACTCATAATGAAAAATAAACCCAAACAACTGCAAAAAGAAAAACAAAAGCAATTGTCGGTCGGAGCAGAGCGGGGGTGAGCGCGCATGTTCAGGGCGCGAACCCGTAAATTGGCAGGCCGTCATCAACTGAATCAGAAGCAGGCGGGGGATCCCAGCACGCAGGCGGCATGCCGGGGGGGAAGCCTGTGGCTGTTACGTTGAGGTACCTCACCAGGGAGTGGAGGGAGTCCTTGTTGGTCTATAGAGGTCTGTCTCTGCCAATGGCTGTGAGCCCCCGGAGGTGGCACTCGCGAGGCTCCTTGCGAGGCATGCAGTATAGGATAGCATGAGCGAAATCCTCTTCGTCTTCCTCACAATAAGGACAGAGCGGGGAGGGGTCGTCAGTGAACCAGGAGGGGTGGACAGCGAGATAGCTCTTGCCCGAGCACATCTGGTGAATCCTGCCCTCTATGAATCTCCCCAGACCCATGGAAAGATGGGGTCTAAGAGATGCGGTGTGGGCGTAGTAGGGCGGGGGAGGAAACTGTGGAGACCAGTCCTGAAGGAGAGCATTTCGCAGCCGTAGCTTGACTGACTGGTAAGAGGGGGTCCCCACCACTATGGGAAGCTGGTCAGGGGGGAGGAGGTCGGGGGAGGCCACTGGGACCAGGCCTGAGGGGTTAATGAACAGGATGGTTCGGTGGGCAATTGCGTCCAGCGGGAGGTGCTTCCGTATGGGGGGACAGGGGGGAGGGGTTTTCCAGAGGAGTGGGGCGTAGACTGATGTCAGACCCCTAGGGTATTGGCGGTGGTCCTCCAGGGCCCGGAAGGGGGAGGAGGTGGGAACAGACGGGTGTAGCCTAGCCATCGCCGGGTTGGCTTCAGGGAGGAGGCAAATAAGCCTGGTGGCCGCCAGACTCTACTGGTGGAGAACAAGGAGCGGGAGGGGTGGAAGGGCCGATTTGCATGCTAGGATGCCAATCGGGGTGGATGAAAAGCAGTTCGTAACCCATCTCTGGATGGACCTCCAAAAGACGGACATCCTATCTAGGAGCGTGAGGCTTGGTGAGAAAAGGTCCGCCCTGTAGAGGAAGATGGGGGAGATGAGGGAGGACGCCAGCCGGTGGCAGAGAGAGGGGGAGAGACCCTTCCTGGGCCTGGAAAGCCTTTTGACCGTTGCGAAGGCCCCCTGGGCCAAGCTGTACCTTCTCGTGAAGTGGGAGGTAGTCCCCTTGTTGCAGGAGGTAGACGAGGGCTCGAACCAGTATCCAAGCCAATGTATCAATTTGGAGGGGCAGAAGAGATGCCCGTCTATCAGGACAGGGATTGCGGAGGGGATGGACCTTCTGTGCTCGGGTAACCCAGTGCATTAGCCCTGTCTTCGGGATCGAGAAGGCCACCCCTAACCTTCCAGCATTTGCCTGGAGTGCCTTGGTGATGCCATGGAGCCTCTGGACGTTCCGGCGGTATGAACCAGATGCGACCGTGACAGTGAAGTCGTCCACGTAGGAGAGGATGAGGCCCCGAGGGACCGAGAAGTGAAGGGTGGATACGTAGATCACAAACAGGAGTGCGGAGATTGGAGACCCTTGGGGGGTCCCAACGGAGACTGGGGAAAAAACTTGAGGGGCCCCATGGAAAACCAGGCGGCAGGAGTGGCCGTGGAGGAAGGACCTGATCCACGAGACCATGTATGGGTTGACGGCCTTAGTAGCGAGCCTGTCACAGAGTATGGGGGCCGAGACATTGTCAAAGCCTCCTTTGATGTCGAGGAAAAGGGTTGAGACCTTGAGCTTGTGGCGCATAAAAAGCTGAACCTCGTGAGAGAGAGTCGTGGCTGCATCAAAGGTGCTCAAGCCAGGAAGGGATCCAGTTTGGTGGGGGGACAAGAGGCCCAGGAGCTGGGCGAGGACGGAGAGGTGGGTGGTCATAATCCTTTCTAGGATCTTGGCAATGGTCACAAGGAGGACGATGATGTGGAACGATGCCGCCGTGTCGTAGGAGGGCTTCCCTGGCTTGTCAAGAACTATCCTGTTTACCTTTTTCAGGGAGAAGGGGTGGTGTCCATACTGGACAAGAGTGCCGAGGATGGAAGGAAGGATGCTTGCGTTCAACCCGTGGACCTTTTTCCAGACAGAGTACGGGATCTAGTCAGGGCCAGGTGCGGAGGACAAGGAGGATTTTTGGAGGGCAACTGTAATTTCTTCCACCAACAGTGCAGGAACATCCTTGAACTCCCACATGATCGCTGGCAGGTTCGCGGACTGCCTCTCCGGGAAGAAGTGGGAGAGAAGGGCGCCTATCTACTTGGTCTTTTTTTTTTTTTTTTCCTTTTTTATCTTCATATATTCATTGATTTATGGTACAAGAACTTGCATGCAGCGCTAGCTATGGCATAAACAAAACCTTAATCTCAAAAACTCGCAAATAACAAAAGAAATC
Organism: Tuber brumale; assembly: GCA_014065205.1. NCBI lineage: Eukaryota > Fungi > Ascomycota > Pezizomycetes > Pezizales > Tuberaceae > Tuber > Tuber brumale. Next base: position 102,734 of record JACCEG010000472.1, read on the forward strand.
ATCGCACCAAACTATAAAAACCTCCTACATGTGTCCGATAGCCGACACGAAATCCCTAAGGAAATAAAACAACAAAGCGCATAATCATAACGAAAAATACTTCTCCAAACAAGTAAAGAAACATAACGGGTAAAGGCCTTGTGCCCCTAGGGGGCGAAGCCGTGGATTGGAAGCGCAGACGCTTCAGCGTCTGGGTCGAGCAGGTGGTCCCTTTCTGCCGGGGGCATGCCTGGTGGGAATCCCGTCGCTGTGACATTTATGTATCTAGCGAGGGCGTTGAGGATGGAGGGGCTTATCCAGAGTGGGCTGTCCCAATCGATCGAAGTGAGGCCTCGGAGGTGGCGCTCCCTAGGTTCCTTGCGGGACTCGCAGTAAAGGATGGCATGGGTGAAGTCCTCTTCCTCTTCCTCGCAAAGCGGGCAGAGGGGAGAGGGGTCTTCAGTGAACCATGATGGGTGGGCAGCTAGGTAGCTCTTGCCTGAGCGCATCTGGTGGATCCTCCCCGCCATAAACCTTCCAAGCCCCATGAACGGGTGGGGGGAAAGGGACGCGGGGTAGGGGTAGGTGGGGGGCGGTGGGAACTGGTCGTTCCAGTCTTTGAGTAGCGCCGATCTAATCTTGAGCTTGATCGACTTGTATGAGGGGGCACTTGTCGCCAGTTGGAGACCTGCAGGTGGGAGGAGGTCGGGGGCGGCCACCGGTAGAGGGCCAGAAGCGGGGAGGAAGGGGAGGGTCCGATGGGCAATGGCATCGATCGGGAGGTGTTTTCTTATAGGCGGGGAGGGGACAGACGTCCTCCATGAGAGGGGGGCATAGACCGACGTCAGACCTCGCGTAAAGTGGCGATGGTCGTCGAGGGCCCTGAAGGGGGACGAGGATGGGAACGTGGGGTGGAGCCTGGCGGTTGCCGGGTTGGCCTCAGGCGGGAGGCAGACCATTCTAATGGCCGCAAGTCTTTGGCGGTGACGTAGCAAGAGGGGCATTGGGGGGAGGGCTGATTCGCAAGCTAGGATGCCGACAGGTGTCGAGGAAAAACAGTTCGTGACCCATCTCTGGACCGACCTCCAGAAGACCGACATGCGGTCAAGAAGGGTAAGGCTCGGTGAGAAGAGGTCAGCTCCGTAGAGGAGGATCGGGGAGATCAAGGATGATGCCAGTCGATGGCAGAGGTATGGAGGAAGGCCTTTACCCGGCCTGGACAGTCTTTTGATGGTGGAGAAGGCTCCCTGGGCCAGTCCAAGTCTTCTGACGAAGTGGGACGTGGTTCCCCTTGTGCCTGAGGTGGAGGAGGGCTCGAACCAGTAACCGAGCCAACGAACTAGTTTAGAGGGGCGGAAAACAAGGTCGTCCAGCCTGACCGGGATTTGGGGCGGGGGGACTTTCTGGGAGGGGGTCTCCCAGTGCATGAGCTCGGTCTTCGGGATTGAGAAGGACACACCTAGTTTGCCAGCCTTCCGCTGGAGTGTGCTGGTGATGCCCTGCAGCCTTTGAATGTTTCTCCGGTAGGAGTTCGATGCGACCGTGACCGCGAAGTCGTCCACGTAGGATAGGATGAGGCCCCTAGGGACCGGGAAGTGAAGGGTTGAGACATAAATGACGAAAAGAAGGGGGGAGATCGGGGAGCCTTGAGGGGTACCGACGGAGACTGGTGAGAAAACTTGGGGTGCGCCTTGGAAGATCAGGCGGCAAGAGCGGCCGTGGAGGAAGGACCTTATCCACGAGACCATGTAAGGGTTGACTGCCTTGGTGGCGAGTCTGTTGCAGAGGATCGGGGCTGAGACATTGTCGAAGCCTCCCTTAATGTCCAGGAAGAGGGTCGAGACCTTCAGCCTCGGGCGCATGAACAGTTGAACCTCGTGGGAGAGGGTAGCCGCCGCGTCGAAGGTGCTCAAGCCAGGCAGGGAGCCGGTTTGGTTGGGTGAGAGGAGGCCAAGGAAACGAGCCAGGGCCGAGAGACGGTTAGCCATCACCCTTTCGAGGATCTTAGAAACAGTCTCCAGGAGGACGATGATGCGGAAGGATGAGGGGGTGTCGTATGAGGGTTTGCCAGGCTTGTCAAGGACTATGCCGTTGGCCTTTTTTAGGGAGGGGGGGTGGTACCCGTATCTAACCAGCGGGCCCAGGAGGGATGTGAGGATGGACGGGTTGATTAGGTGGACTCTTTTCCAGACCGAGTACGGTATCTGGTCCGGCCCAGGGGCAGAGGAAGAAGAGGACTTCCGAAGAGCTGCCGATATCTCTTCTTTTGACAGCTCCGGGACATCTTTAAACTCTCGAAGGATGCGAGGGGGGGGGGAGGATCCTTTCTCGGGGAAGAAGTGTTCCAGGAGGGCTTTGTTGATCTCGTTGGGGGTTTCAGCTCCCGGGATCTGAGGGAATCTGTCTGGTGGTTTTCCGAACGCGAACTTCTTCGCCGTCCAGAGGGTCTGGGGGTTGGCTGTTTGCAGGAAGTTTTTCCAGTATTCGTTCTTGGCTTTCTTGATAGCCTTGAAGTACAGGAGGCGTGCTTTCCTGCATAGCTCTTTAGAAGAGGGAAGGGGGTCTCTCCGGGCCGTCCGGACGGAAGAGTGGAAGGCTGATCTTTGTGTCGTTAGGTCGGGGGTCCACCATGGTTTCGACCTGTGGGAGGGTCTCTTGTCCGGGGTGTGACCTTTGAGTTGGGACCTTACCCTGTCCAGGGCCGTGTCAAACCAGATTGACAGCGTCCTCGGCGTGGGGAGCTGGGGAGGGGGGTGAAACGTCATTTCCTTTAGCCCTTCCTCAAGGGCGGGCCAGTCGGTCTTCGTCCACGACGGAGCAGGGGGAGGGGGGCGAGCCAGGGTTTCTGAGAGTGTGATAAGGATCGGGACATGGTCTGAGCCTGTCGGAGGGAGGGGCGTGCTCCAGGAACGGAAGTTAGGCGAGAGGGGGCCATTGGCGAACGCTAGGTCTATCACCGAGGGGCGGAGGTTTGAGTCGAAGGGGAAAAAGGTGAGGGTACCGGGGATATTCAGGAGGCAGAAGCCTTCCCCGGCCGCTTTCTCAAAAAACGGGGAGGACGTCCGAAGGTCTTGGATCGAGAAGATACGACCTGGGTCAGCTGAGGGATGGTGGATGTTGAAGTCTCCGACGACCAGCGTGGGGGAAGGCGTGTGAGGAAACGCAGCATCAGGCGAGATGGTCCTTTTAAAGGGGGAACCGTCCCAGGTGCTGTATAGGTTTATCACTCGAAACTTGGTTGTAAAGGAATCAAAAAATCCAACAGACGAAAAGAAATCCATCGCCATCCAGTCTCTTGCTTCAGAAAACACGGGAAGAACTGAGAACTGTTGCGTGGCCGGGAGGTTGAGATAGCATGCCACTCTGGGCTTGCCACCGTTGGGGCAGGGGGGCAGAAAAGGTTTAAAGTTTGCGAACGCAGGGGGCTTACCCCTATACATCGGGGGGTCTTGGAGGGCAACAAGGGTGGGGGGGGAATCCAACAAAGAAAAGGAATTAAATAAGGAGAGAAACACATCCCAGCTTCCCAAGCAGTTGTGTTGTAAAACGGAAATAAAGCTATTGGAGTCCGTCGCCAGCACGGAACTCACAGGGGAGGGAAGACCAACCATTACACGCCTTGCGGCGTCTCAGGTTGTGGGACAGGAGTGGGAGTTGCCTGCCATGCGGGGTTCGGCAGGGCACCTCCTTGGGGTTTTGGAACGTTTGCGGGGGGACGTGTTGGGGGGGCATCACCACGCCTAGGACGGGGTGTCTCAAAATCGATGGGGGGTAGAAGGGGTCGTGTACCAGTTGAAGGACCCTCGCCGGAGTCGTTCGTCATGTCCATTCTTTCCTCATCCTGCGATAGAGGCGGTTCCCTACGGAGAGGAGGGGGGGCGGGTCTCGATGGGCATTCAAGAGAAAAAGCAGGGTGGGGGCCTTTGCAGACTGCGCAGAGGGGTGGAGAGGTCGGGCAGCAGTTTGCGACCGCTCTGAGGTTACCGCCCTTCGGGCAGGTGGGGTTCTGGCACCTGTGTGCCTGTTTTCTGTGAGAGAGGGCGCAGATAGGGCAGACCGGGTGGTCAACCTTGCATCTAGCTGAATGGTGGCCGTATTCATGACAGTTACGGCATTGAGTGAGGCCGTTAGCCGAGTATGCTCTCTCGATCTTACATCGAGAGGAGTAAAGGTAAGAGTTGCCCAACATAGCGGTCTCATTCTCCGGGGCCACTGTGACGACGACCGAGGTAGCCTTCTTCAGTGTGCGGGAGTCGCGGTCGGGGTTAAGGTAGCGGGCAGACAAGATCTGAACGTTCTTGACGTTTAGTATTGTGTTTGAGAGGGATTGGAAAAGTTGGTTGTCTTCTTCGGGGAGGTATGCGATGGGGAGAGAATGAATAGCCAGCTGCACCTCGTTTGGCGCAGGCCGGAAGGGTAGCCAGAGGGAGTCACCGACTGGGAAGGATTGGTTTAGTTTCGCGGAGAGTGCTTCGTAGTAGGGTGCGTATGATGTTGAGGGAACAAAAGGTGAAAGGGCAAGTAGGGTTACCGCTCCTCTGTCGTTTACACGGGCAGAGAATGATAGGGGGAGAGTACATCCGGCCTCGCGTCCCTATCTACTTGGTCCTAGTGACCTCTGTATATAGTTACCCTTCGCGCCGTTGTGACTCATACTATAAGTCACTTGCCACATATAACTCACAACTGTGAGTCCTATCAAAACATCATAAGCTTGTCATATGACCAAAGTGGTCACAAGCGCAAAACCCATGACTTCTAATGAGGTCATTTGCGAAACCTAACATACTTATGACTCATAACTATGAGTCATGTGAAAACCTTTTTCTTGCTAAGCCATATTTGTGACAGATAGGATCTTGAGGAAAACTATTATTCTGAAGGAGGCTGGGGTGTCATAGAAGGGCTGGCCCAGCTTGTCAAGGACTCTGCTGTTAGCCCTTTTCAGTGAGGGATGGTGGAACCCAAAGTAAATCAGGGATTCTAGGAGGTCAATAAGTATTTGGGAATTGGGTTTGTGGACATTTTCTGCATAGAGTATGAGATCAGGTCAGGATCAGGGGCCAATAAAGGGCTGGCTTTGGTGAAGGCTTGGGCAACTTTCTCCGTGGAGAGTGCTGGGATATCTCTGAACTTCCTCAAGATCTGAGTGGGGGACATTGCAAGTTTGGTGGGCAAAAAATGTGAGAAGAGGGCGTTATCGATATCTTTGAGTGAGTTAGCCTCCTTGAAGTTGGAGAACCTGTTCGGAGGTTGACCAAAGGCAAAACTCTTTGCTGTCTACAAGGACTGAGGGTTTGCAGTCTCTAGAAAGTTTTTCCAATAGAGGTTCTTGGCCTTCTTGATGGCTTTGAAGTAGAGGATCTATACTGACTTCATTTTCTAGGATAAGCTTGGTAGTAGGTAGCATCTTGCGACTCGTACTGTGATATGATAAGCTGATCTTTGTGCAGATAGGTCTGGAGTCCACTAGGATTTAGAACTATTGGATGACCTCTTCATAGGGGTTTCGGACTTCAGAGTTGTTGTAAGCCTTGTGAGTGATGAGTCGAATTAGGAAATCAGACTAGATTGAGTTGGGAAAGAAGGTAGCAGTAAATCTTCATTTCTTTAATCTTGTCTCGCAGGCTCTACCAATTGGTCTTGGCCCATGCGTGTTTGGGGGAGATGGGATACACTATGGGGACAGAGAGGACGATAACTATCAGGAGGTGGTCTGAACCGAACAGAGAAAGGGGTGTTGACCAACCTTCAAAGTACTGGGACAGGGACTCATTAGTGAACGAGAGATCTAAGTCTAAGGGTCTGAGGTAGATGTCGAAGGGGACAAAGGTGTAGACCCTGAGTGGGTTGAGGAGGGAGAAGCTATGTTGAGTAGCAAGCTGGAAGTAAGGATCAGAGGAGGCTAGTTCCAGAATGGAGAATTCCCGCAGTGGATCTGAGGCGAGATGGTAGGGGTTAAAGTCTCCAACAATTAATGTTGGACAGAAAGCAGAGGTAAAAATTGTCTCAGGTGGTATGGTGCATGTTGTGGAGGTGGCACACCAGGTGTTATACAGGTTGACAACTAGAAATGAGGTGATAAAGGAGTCAAAGAACCCTCTTGGGGATGGAAAGTCCATTGCCATCCAGTCCCAGGTGTCAGAGTATATAGGAAGTACAGAGAAGTGCATGGTGAGGTCCATGTAAAGATAGCTGGGGACATTGGGCTTGGAGACTTCAGTGCAGAGAAGGGATAACTACGTGTAACAGGTAAAAGAGGGAAGTCTGTAGTTGTATAGGAGACGTCTTATATAGCCACTAGAATAGGAGGATGTTAGGTATATGGAAATGCGAGACATGTGCACAGACCCAAAATAGGGTAACTGCGCACAGACCCTCGATTTAACGGAGTGCCAACACCCCCCTCCGGCCCCCTTATGGGGCCCGCACGTGATTAGCGAGATTTCGAGAGTTGCGTTCCAGAAACTAAAAAGTCACATCAATGAAGCCCACTTCATAACAGCATATACGTTGCCGCCGTCCGTCCGACCGCATGCTGTTCGCAGGATATAAGAGAGGGGACCTCTGGTGACATCTGGGCAGTGGAACGGAAGAAATCCGTCAGAGGCGCATTGAGATAGTAGGCTTCAAAGTTAGGCTTTCTAAACTATGGGCCTAAAGTGACGGGACGTTTTCGGAGAAATACTCCAAGAGGATATCCCAATAGTAGAGGCTATTAGGGGTATACCGAATCCACCCATACTCTTCTGAGATCAGCTGAAGGTTGGTTGGTCCTAGTAATAGGACCCCTCTACGGAGGCCGGCGGACTAAGAGGAAGCATGCTCAGAAAGGAAGATCTAGATAAGTCAGAGTCCCTTGAGACGTTGACCCGTCAGGCACGGAGTTGCGATTGGCACTAGGTGTCCCGGCATGAACTTGATCACTTCATGACTGAAGAGACTACTGGAATGATAGTCAACCAGACTAGAGTAATATAATAGTCTATACGGATATCTAAGTTGGAGACCGCTGTTTCGCATAACAAATAGCGCAGTCATCTCGACAGAGGAATACTATTCCGGGTCCGCGCAAGGGTGTGATAAGTTTCAGAGTCAAACAGTGTTTGCACTTATAACATTCTGGACATTTGCCTATTAAAACCAGAGTGGTACTGTGGGGGCATAGTAGTTAGAAGTAGTCCGCCAACACTCAGACGTGGGATATAAATATCGAAGTGCCTCCCAAGCTTTACAGATATCATCAAGCAACGGAGATGAGATCTTATCAATATAAAATTGTTTACATCATAAATTTTTACTTTATCTTTACCTTATCGAGATGAGCCTTCCTCGACAGATTCTCCGAACAAAGATTTTGGCCTACTTCCCTCAGTTATACTAGAGATTGGCGTCCGCCTAACAGAGGACAACATAGGAGGGTAAATGAATTAAAAAGTGACAGGAATATATCCCAACTTCCCAAGCAGTTGTGTTGGAGAATGGATAGTTTCTGGTTGGGTGGCATGTCCTGCACACCACTCCCAAGAGAGATGGGATCAGCCATTATACACCTTATAGCATCTCAAGGTGTGGAAGAGGAGTGGGTGACTCCTGCTATAGGGGATTTGGCAGGAAGCCTTCTTGAGTCTTGGTGGGGACGTTAGAGGGATATGTTGCTCATCTCCTTGGTCCTATTGACCTCCTTTTATAATCGCTCTTCGTACTACATTTCTTACAATTAAACTAATCACATAACCTAAATAGTTATATGTGTGAAACCCATAACCTCTAAGTGAGGTCATGTGTGAAACATAATATACCTATGACTCATAACTATGAGTCATATGAAAATATCATCTGATGACAAATTACTAAATTTCACACTACCTTAACATTCTTCTCAGTACTGTCAAAAGCACATTTGCAAAAAGAGATCAAGAGGGTGAGGAGAATAAAGGTAGAGGAAGATATCCTAAAACTCCCAAGTTGCAGGATGATGCTATGGTAGAGGAAGCTTGAAAGAATCACCATACCAGCTACTCTGAGATTGCTGAGAGAGTGGCTCCCAATGTTTCTACTAAGACAGTGAAGAGAAAACTTGCACAAAAGCATCTTAAAAAGTGGATGGCACAAGAGAGGATTCATTTGGATGAGGATCTAGCTCAAAAGAGATTGGAATGGGTATTAGCCTATAGGAATGTTAGGCATATGGAAATCCGAGACATGTGCACAGACCCACGGTAGGGTAACTGCGCACAGACCCTCAATTTACCGGAGTGCCAACACCCCC
>JACCEG010000473.1:0-23760 GCA_014065205.1 Tuber brumale
AGAAAAGTAACGGGTAGGGGCCTAGCGTTCCTAGTGGGCGAAGCCGTGGATTGGAAGCGTTGACGCTTCTGCGTCTGGGGCAAGCAGGTGGTCCCTCTCTGCCGGGGGCATGCCGGGTGGGAATCCCGTCGCTGTGACATTTATGTATCTGGCGAGGGAGTTGAGGGAGGGGGGGTTTGTCCAGAGTGGGCTGTCCCAGTCAATCGAAGTGAGGCCTCGGAGGTGGCGCTCTCTAGGACCTTTGCGGGACTCGCAGGAAAGGATTGCATGGGTAAAGTCCTCTTCGTCCTCCTCGCAAAACGGGCAGAGGGGGGAGGGGTCTTACCTATCTACTCGGCCCTATTGCCTTCCTTATATAGTTGCCCTTCACGCCTTCGTGACTCACTCCTTGAGTCACGCACCACATATGACTCACAACTGTGAGTCATACCAAAACATCATACACTAGTCATATGACCAAAGTGCTCATATGTGCGAAACCCATGACCTCTAATGAAGTCATGTGCGAAACATAACATACCTATGACTCATAACCATGAGTCATGTGAAAACCTCTTCTTTGGGAAGTCATATTGGTGGCATCTCCGAGCTAATTTAGGCTTTACAATAGCCTATCTTGCTTGTCGAGTTCCCATTTTTATCGGCCTTGAACTGACCGTTGCCGCTCATATATGGACACCTCCCCAACACGTCTGGTAGGTGTGGTTTTTCTTTCCACACCATGTACAATCTCCTTCTCGCCTTCCTGTGTCTATCACACTCTGCGGGATAATGGTATGGGCCTGGTCAAACCTTTTGTGGGTGGTCATCATTGCATCCACTAACCTCTTCCTAGGCATTTTCAGCTTATTGTCCCTTTTCAGTTTTCGTGGTAGGGCTCCACCTCCCTTGATATAAGGTTTAGTATCCTTTTGCGGCTTTGGCTTTGAGTCCCGTTGGTCTTTTCTTTTGACCTCTTGGACCATTTTGGGCTTAGACAGTTTGTCTCTTGCAATTTTTTCTCCAGCGTGAAGTCCGTCGTCTGATCGACCATGTAGCCTGAGCCCCTCTTCCTATTCTTGATCCATTGTATACTGCAAGGCCAACAACCTGCGGACAATTTGTTTGAAAAGTTTATATTCGACTTCCTCCCTCCTGGACTCTCAGGTCATGTATCCTCATATGTTATGATTATGCATGACTGTAAGGTAAAGTTTAATACTTCCTTTGTACTTGACAAGCTTCATAGCTTAAAGTGCTAGTCTTTCGGCTTCTACCAGTGCGAATCACTTGACCATGTCATGTTCAAAGCGAGTCCATGTAGCCCGTTCTAGCTGCTGGGTTTCCCCTTGAAGCCCATCCATAGCCTTCCGATACCAAATGGTATACGGAAGTACTATGTCTTCCCCAGTACAGTTAAGCGCGTATATAACTCGTTCCTGGGCATTGTGCTAGATCCGCAGGTTTCTTTCGAAATAGTCCGTGCATTGTATGATCCATACATATATATCTTATGCGGGCTTATCCTCCCAGAATGGGGCTGGCTGTGATGGTTACTTCAAGTTAAGTGCCATTGCATTGGTAAGTGTTTCTGCCATACCAGACAGTTCTGCTGTCTGTCCTCGCTGACCGTGGCTTGGACTTCCTCTTCTTCTACCTCTCTCCTCATCATCGTCATCATCATTGCTAGGATCGCCAGGGTCACCTCCCTGGCCACCTGAGGGGGATGTATCAGCGGCTTCCCTGCCTTTCCCCTTTTCCCGTCGCGTAGACGGAGCGTAATACTCTTCATCATCTTCCTCTTCAAATGGAGGTAAGGGTGCCAGTTCTGCAGCTTTGGAACTTGGTATGGCAGCCAGCATCTTATTTATTGATGCCGTTAATATATTTAGAGTATTATTTGCCTCATTATTATAGTGCTGTTGCTGGTCTTGGGACCCACGAATCTCTACTTGGCGAGTAGTTTGGTCAAGACGCATTTGCCCTAAGGTATGGTTGACCTCTCTTTCACCAGGGATGCTTTGAGCACAAAATTCTAATAATTCCGTCCTCAGGCTGATGACCATCTGTTTCAACATTTGATCGTGGCCTAACGCCGCCTGGCTTTCATGCCCGATCGTTCCATGTAATCTCGTAGTTACCTCTTCATATTCCTGTTGACACCTATCTTAGGCGTCTATCTTCTTTGCCATTTTCTATAGAATTTCCTCTTGGATACCCTTGACCTCCTGTTCTACTCCTGCTAGCTGCAACAACAAGGGCCCAATATCGTTATCATGGACATCTTGTTTTTCCGCAATTTATTGTTGAACCTTAGGTAATTTTAAAGTATTGTCTAGGGTAGCTCCCTTCAAATGTTTGAAGGCAATATTGGCTTGGTCGAATGAGGTGTCCATATCTTGCCTTATTCGTCCTAATGTTATCTTAAGACGAGTGGCTAGCCTGACTATGTTGGCCGCGTGGTCTCCACCTAGTTTCAGTATAGAGGCTCTCGATATCTGATGTGTACTTCCGACACTTGATGATCAATGAGAGAGTAGGGTGCCTCTCTGGAATGTTGGTTCTTGTGGTATCACAGGGAAGGGACTATGTATAGCCGAATCGTCGGTCCTCATCATATCCGGTCGGGTGTCCCTGGGTTCTCCCGCCGTTATTCGCTTTCAGGGGTTTTGAGGTATCTCAGCTATTGTAATACTTTTTAAATAAGCCAATTGTTCCAATAGCCCTGGATGAGTGATTACTTGTACTTCGTACTGGAGTTCTTGATATCCCTTAAAGGGTTTAAGGAATCATATGTAAGATATCCAATGTCTGAGGTACTCTAGAGGTGTAGGCGTAAAATGGTTCAGTTGATCTGATTCTGGACTCAGGGCCTGAATTTTTCTTTTCTCGAGGTTCAAAATGTACTTTTAGTACATATATAGGTTTCAGGCCCAAGCCCAGGAGATGTCAGCCCCCCAGATAGCTGTGCCTGATTTTCTTGTGATTTTGGAGTACGGGGTACTCTAGTCGACGAGGTCTTCTGACTGGTTGGAACTCCACTCAAAGTTCCAACCATGTTAGGTGCAATATATGAGGTTTAATTGATCACTCGTTAGAATCCCAAAAGGGAATGTGAACCACGAGGGATCTTGAGTAAACTCTTCTTCGATTTCGAATAGCTCAATGTCGAGAATCTCTTCGAATGGATGAATGTAGATGGGAGAATGAGATGTTTCGAAAATATAATCGAAGTCGGAGCTGAGGCTGGAGTTTGAAGTGAATGGATAGTTCATATAGTGAGCCTTGGTAACAGGAGAACTATCAATATACTATTAGGGGGACGCTAAACTCAAGTATATAACTGAAGGATGAAGGCCAAAATCTTTGATTGGAGAATCTGTCGAGAAAGGCTTGTCTCGATAAAGTAGGTAAAGTAAAGATTTAAAGTGTAGAATAATATTATATTGATAAGATCTCTTCTCCGTTGCTTGATGATGTCTGTAAAGCTTAGGAGGCACTTTGATATTTATATCCCGCATCTGAGTGTTCGCAGACTACTTCTAACTACTATACATCCAAGCTTCCACTCTGATTTTAATACACAAACGTCAAGAATCTTATAAGTGCAAACACCATTTGACCCTGAAACTTATCACCCCCTTTCGCAGTTACAGAATAGTATTCCTCTGTTGAGATGACTGCACTATTTGTTATACCAAACAGCAGCCTCCAACTTAGTTGTCCATATAGACTATTACATTACTCTAGTCTTATTAACTATCATTCCAGTAGTCTCTTCAGTCATGAAGTGATCAAGTTCATACTGGGCCACCTAGTGCCAACGGCAAGTCCAAGCCCAGTATGTCAACATCTTAAGGGTCTCCGACTGATCCAGGTCTTCCTGTCTGAGCGTGCTTCCCCTTGGTCCGCCGGCCTCCATGGAGGGGTCATATTACTAGGACCAACCAACCTACAGCTGATCTAAGAAGGGTATGGGTGGATTCAGTATGCCCCTAATAGCCTCTGCCATTGGGACATCCTCTCAGAGTATTTCACTGAAAACGTCCCGTCACTTTCGCCCCATAGTTTAGGAAGCCTACCCTTGAAGCCTACTATCTCAATGTGCCTCTGACGGATTTCTTCTGCTCTACTTTTCAGAGGTCGCCAAAGGTCCCCTCCTGTATATCCTGCGAATAGTATGCGGTTGGACCAACGGTGCCGACCTATATGTTGTCATGAAGTGGACTTCGTTGATATGACATTTTAGTTATGGGACGCAACTCTTGAAATCTTGCTAATGACGTGCGAGCCCCATAAGGGGGCCGGAGGACGGTATTGGCACTCCGGAAAATCGAGGGTCTGTGCTCAGTTACCCTACCATGGGTCTTTGCACATGTCTCAGATTTTTATATGCCTAACAATAGCCCAGCATCAATTAAGTTGCGATCTGTGTTAACAACACTCAAATGATCAGTGGAAAAAAATGCTGCTAATGTAGTAATGCATGAGGCAAGTGAAGCTTACCTGAGGGAGGAGATTTGTCAAATTACAGCAAAGGGGAAAACTGCTTGGTGACATCTCAATAGAGATACAGCTTGTCTTTTGGAGCATGATGAGGTTTTGGCAGAACTCAAATGTAAGTGAGATGAAAAAGATACTGCTATAAAGCAGCACAAACAGTGCAAACAGCAGAAGTGTGTAACAGCAAGTAGTAACATTCCCACTTTAGTACAAACTGTGACATTGTCTGTTGAGAATGAAGACAAGATGGATAGTACTTCTACTGTACATTCCAGTATGGAATGAGGTAGCTTGCAGCTTGGAAATCTGTATTTTCTTCATATTAACTCTAATTATTCTTTAATATTATTAGATAAATATTGTTTTACTTACTATTTAGCTCCTCTTAGAAATAAAATCCAGAGTACGCTTGTAGGGAGATGGAAGGGCAAGCAACAGAGGCAATGGTAATCATTGTAGCTGTATAGGTTAATCTTTGAAAAAAGTTTTAATATTTTGAATACCAGGTATAGTTGCCTTAACCTACAGGACTAGGGTTCGGTATTGCCTCCTATACCCTTGTTTGCCACCTCCTGATATTCGTCATGACCCCATGCGGGACTGTATTAAACTCTATCTCATACTTCTTATACTCGTGTGGCTGAGTTGAAGTTGGACACCTAAAGAAAGTAGTGATCGCTAGACCAATAGTGAACCGGTGCTAGGCAATACAATTTATAATCACATACGATATAGAAAGAAGAAACTTATGCCCCACAGTTTGCCTTACTTCCATTTACCTAAGGCCCTGTTTGGATAGGACTGTTCTGTTCCATTCTCCTATACAAATGACCGTTCACCCACCATTTCGAAATGGAAGGACCAGACTGGTGTTTAGTAAACCTGGAAGATGGCAACCGTTCCGTTCAGAAAAGGTTACACTAACCATTTCAATACAGAGTTGCTTGGCAATTAAAAAATAATATAGAAATAACCTCTATGTATATAGTGATAAAATTACATAATACCTTAATTCAATCTAATATATGAAATAATATCTTGGCCAAAACTCAGAAAACAACAAACCAACAATACCATGGCTACAAATACTGATTGGAAGAAATTCCAAGATGCTATCATTCAAAGACGCAGGCTGATAGCCATTGGTACTGCAGTTTACAGCCATTTTTTCCTCTCCAAACTTCCTGTTCATACCTCCATTTGTACCAGTCAATAGAGAAAGTTCTGTTATTGTAGTTATGGAGAAAACTTTCTTATTGCAATGAATAGTTGCAATGAATGGTCAGTACATTCAAACACCATTCATCAGTACAAGGGGGTGGAAGGAAGTAGTGCAACACCATTGCAATGGCATCTTACACGATCACATCTCCGCTTCCAACCCCCTTATTGTAATATCAACCCTATCCCTCAAAGTACTCCAAACCTTCCTCAAGAATTAATATGCAGGTAAAAGGAACCCGCCGCAGTGAGCATAGATAGTTTAATTAAATAAATGTACATAGGTAGTTGAGATAATAATAAGATAAAATAAAATAGCAATCAACCCAGAAAACCTTGAGCAATGGCGATCATTGACGAAGAAGAAGCAACACTTTGAGTGAGAAACTACCAGAGATGACCGGATCCAAATTATTGCCCTACAAGAAATAGCAGAATAGTCTTTTAGAAAGATAGCTGCTAAATTGGAGGAAACAACTGGCCTCAAAGTATATCATAGTACTTGTGCTCGCATCTATCACCCCTACCAGGAAACAGGTAGTTCTTCCAACTACCAGCGAACAGGAAGACTTCCAATCTTCCCAGAGTCTGATCTGAATGATCTGAAGTCTTTTATCAAAGAAAATAAAAGAAATAGAAGACTATCCTGGGAAGATATTCAGAAAGTTAAGGGATTAAAGGCCTCATCTAGGACAATTAGGAAGGCAGCTAGGAGTATTAATTTAAATAAAAGAAAACCTCACAAGAAGTAAGTTTTCTAATAATAATTTGTTTTTACAAAGCTAAAATATATTTTAGATGGGGTTTGTGCCCTAAAAATATACTAATTAGATTTGGTTGGTATATGAGAAAAAGAGCTTGGAAATTGAGAGAGTGGTCTAGAATCATATGGACAGATGAAACTTCTTTCTCTACAGCTGGATTTGGATAGAGAGGATGGGTGATAAGAGAGCCTTCTGAGGAGTATGATCAGGATTGTTTGGATGAGGACAAGGAGTCAAGAAAAGATACCATTATAGTATGGGAAGCCTTTTGTGGAAATTTGAGGTCAAAATTGGTAGTAGTGCCAGGAAAGGTTAAAGTGAATTCTTGTGAGTATACTAAGTATATACCGGATCCAGTTTCAATTCCTTTCTGGCATGAGTGTTGTGAGAGATTTGGTTGGACAAGGGTTGTTGAAGATGGTGCACTAGAGCATCAAAAGTAAGTTCTATCTTCTTTCATCTATCTTATAATTATTTTATTTTTTGTCTTTTTATTATAGAACTACTTACTTAAGAATATAATCTAACTACTAATTTAATTACAGATTTTCTACAAAGTGTAGAAAGAAAAATGAGGTAGATATATTGCCTTGGCCACCACAGTCTCCAGATCTGAACTTGATTGAAAATATCTAGGGAGATATGGAGACTTACTTGGGGAAAAGGTATGGAAGAGTTGCAAGCAGGGAAGAGCTAATCAGAGCTGTGGAGAAAGCTTGGGAAGCTATTCCAAATAGAAGGTTTATGGATCTTTGCAGGAGTATGCTAAAAAGGATCAAAGAGGTTATCAGGAGAAAAGGGCATCAAACTTATTATTGATTTAAGGTTTTCTTTTTATTTTACTTCAAGGGAATACTGAGGACTATTTTATTTTATCTCCTTTACTTATTTTATTTATTAAATGTTGTTGTGGAATGAGGTAGTACTATTTGTTGTCAAGAATATTGATGTATGGAGATTTGTGTTGTACGAGTGTCACATTACTTTTTTCCACCCCTTGTACAACTGTTCCCAAATGGGTGGCAACCGTTTCTCCTCATACGACCATTTCGAAACCGAACGGTCGACCCACCTTCCGTTCCCGCCCAACAGAGCCTAAGTACTGCTTAGTATATACCAAAATCCAGCCATTAAAGTTGTTATTTCCGGTATGGAAGATAACCCTTTGAAGCTCCTCATGAAATGCACAACATTCTCGATCAATTACAGCCTGAGGAAGTGCTTCCCAAGTTCCTATAAGTGTATTCTTTGCACCTTCCACTGCTACCCTTCCTCCTCTTATAAACTTCTATGTTGATACATCATCCTTGTTGTAGTCTCAGATGCATTCAATCTGATTCAAATCCGAAGACTTCGAAGGCCAGTCAAGGGTTATAATAATGTGAGTTTTTCATTCTTCCTTGTCCACCATGCCTGCAGTTTGATGACATGGCACATTATTTTCTACAAGATAGAGGTGCAGAACTCCTAACCTATCTCTCACTGACCTCATCCATGGATAGAGTTTAGGACATAAAACCCTTTCACGATAGGAGACCCAATTGATACCTCCCTTTCTCATAAATCCTAACTCCTTATCTGTAAATATTTGTTCGGCCTTACGCTTCCTCTTCTTGTTTTTTTTCTGTCCCTCTTTCGATATGGTTTGTTGCTTCAATCACTTGATTAACATTAAGTACAGTTTGGTGCTGCCATGTTCCTTGAATAAGAGCTGGTTAGCAATTAACCTCTTCTCATTGGTGATTTCTCTGATTTTCATTATCAACAAGCTGCTGATATTGTTGTTGATCCTCAACTATATCCTGTTCCCAAATGTGATACGGACTCTTAGAGCCCAAAACAATCGCCCCTGAAACATAACTCGGATTGGTTGTTTTTCACAGTCTTTATTGTGAATCGCATACTCATTACTATCAATACCACAATAACATGATACGTCTCTTTGCCGTCATGGTTTGCCAAATTCAACCCACATTTCATCCGTGAAAACAACAGTATTAACTACAATTTGTAGAGCCTTGTGGACAAATGCTAGACGAGCTTCGATATGACGTTCAGTAAGCCTGGGTCTGCGCACTGCCTTTCAATGGAACACGCTGTGCTGTTGGCGAAAAACCTTCTCTCAAGTCGAGCATGCAGCAACAATTCCTAACTCATTAGCTAGTTCACGAAAGGTCTTTAACCAATGCTCCTCATCCTTCTGACTGAGGTCATGTAGGGCAATCGATTCCTTACTCCCGTTAGGAAATCTTTCTTGATTTCCACCTCCGGATTCACTATCCAACCAAGTGAGTACATCATCAAAGTCTTCAGAATTGGAAGACCGAGCCTGAAAAATTATAGAATTAGCTAACTGCTATTTTCTACTCTTGGTTGATCAGAATGAGATAACCATACTTTTGCTCGTTTTTTTATAATGCTCTCTACGGTTGACTTACTAACACCCAATTCACTCTCAATCTTTCAATACGACATGTGCGCATACCAGTGGAGCGACAAGATCGCCGCTCTCTTGAGTAGTGGTATGTGTGATGCTGTTCCCTGACCATGTGCGGGTATCTTGGATTATAGGTCGATTGTAAAAGAGTTAAAGATTTGTATCAAAGTGTCCTCCTTGTGCTTCACTTCAATCAATTGTTGGGTGACGATGAATTTCATATACTACACGCTCATTTTCTTCGGTATATCCAATCACAACCGCTATTTTGCCACCCTGGTTATGCTCATTCATTGGCTGGGTGATCACTACTCTCTTTAGGTGTCCAACTTCACCTCGGCCGCGCGAGTATGCTGACCTCCCCCTATTTTGTTTGGTTTGGTTGGGAATTGGTTGAATTGTCTTGTTTTCTGTGAGGGGGTCCCTGTGGCCCGCTTCATGGTGACGGCCCGCTTCACCGTTGGGTACGTTAATGCGGTAGTGAGATGACCCACACTCCCTTTTCCCTCTCCTCCAAGAAATTGCCCTTGGCTAATCACGCACGGGTCCTAAGTGTATTTTCTTGATAAATGGCGCAGCGTTAGAGTGAGTTGATTTGTTTCGGGACTTGGATGTTGGGCAGGAAATGTATGATCATAATCTCTGTTATCCTCAATCTCTCAACTAACGGTAAATATAGTAGAATGTATATAAAACAAAGTGAAATCATCCTGACCCTTCCCGGGGTCGCAAGGCATATCTCTTTGCCTCCAAGCATGCCCCCATCCCTTTGCACGCTTCCTCAATAAGCGGAAGACATTCTTGGAGTGCCTTATCCGTAAACCATGATAACTTAGAACTATATGCCACCTACTCGTTATCTCTATGTCAACCACAACACACTTGCCTTCTTCACCAACTCCAAAATATTTATCGGAATTTACTACTGGATGGCATTTGAACGGAGGATCAGCAAATATGGCTTGTCTATATACCGATACAGTAACCCTCGGTGAGTAACAAAATTCCACAAAAGAAAGGTTTTGCTCGGTGATACAGGAATAAACTTTGGAGGTGCTTCTCGTATTCTGAGCCTACAGTAAGATCGCGGGATCTGGATCTGCTAGTGACGAGATATCAAAACGATTGCCAGATGTCCGAGCCTGAAATACCGCTCCTAGTGCCGCTTGCCTCACTCTAGAAAATGAATCTAAAAATCCTCTCCAAAATTCCCACCGGAGGCCTAGTAGTGTTCCCAACTCCTTTGGATTCTCCCGCTGAGGGCACTTGGGAGCTCATAACACCCAATATCTCTTCCAGAAGGGGGCTGAATGGCTGCGAGGTATTCAGGAGGTAAAGCTGGTCGTCTACCCGGCGCACACAAGTATCTATTGAGCTCACCATTTGCCGGATGGACTCGATAGTAGCTTGGGCTGGGAGCTTTCCTGCGCATGCCATTTCTACTCTTTCGTTGACTGTCTCGACAAACTCGGTTGTTTTCATGAAGTAGGGCACAAGTTTCCTGTCTGCTTGCTGTCTGGATAGACCGTTTGATTCAAGTATGTAGAGCCTTAGGCTCAGGCGTTCGACTTTCCTCTCGTTTTTCGCGGCCAGTTTTTGGAGGGCTAACACCTCTCCGTCCGTCGGGAGAGGGTTGATCCTTTCTGCGCCTGGATGGGCTTTTTCAAAGGTCAGCGGGCTGAAGGGCACAAATTCCGTTGCTATGTTTAGTTTGGGAGGTGATTGCAAGCATAGCTTACATCGTAAGTTGTCCATTGCAATGAGAGCTCCCAAAGTGCTGAACGATGCTCTATCCAGCCAGGTATTCACAAGTAAATATTTCTCACCGAAGTTCGAATTAGGGGAACGGTTTTTTCCCCACAACTGTGTAGAGGTCGAGAGACTGTGGTTTGTGTGCAGTTTATAAGAGCGCGAACAGTCACATTCGATCGTTTGGCCACATTTCACTGCTTGTTTCGGTTTAGATACAAGAAGGGGGTGCAGGCAGGTGGGTTTGTCAATGAACGGGAAAAGGAATTGCAGGCGGAGTTATTACCCTTGAATATCGTCATTGATTTGGTTTCTGCTACCCGAACCGACAGGCCGATAGCGTCTAGGCACCATAAGGGACATTGGCCCCGCCCGAGTGCTAGTCTAACACACCGATGGCCGGAACTCCAGCAACGGTTTGGAAGAATGTACGAGAGACAAAACCTGCATACTCCGAATATCACTCGATTACCCCTTCATTGATCGTTAGGGCTCTGAACCTTCGAAACTGAAACTTGGCAGGATATAATACATAGAAATGTATTGGGTCAAGATCTTATCCTACTGGGATTCTATTCTAATATTAGCATATCATCAATGCTTAAATAGGGTATTTTCAACGGTTTTTTTTTTATCAAAAATATACTAGAGGGAAAAAACTAGATCTCTCTTTACCGACCATTTTCCCGCCCCCAACTCGGGAGCTCAGTTTTGGGTCAACCCAAACCTAGTGACATGAAAAGAACAGTTACGATGAACACTTAGTTGAAGGTTCATATGATTGGGAAATTACCGATAACCAAAGGCAAATGTGCTTGCCACGTATCATGCTACACTTTTTGTATCTCACCACTATAGAATAAAAAGTCTCAAGCTACTCGAGCACCCGCAGGTCCTACCGCTCCATACCAATGACATAAAAAATCCCTGGTTATGAATTTTCCGGCTTTCTACTTCCATTGGAGAACTTCCCGTAAGAATTTAGAAAAATCTGGAGGTTCCTGCAGAAATCCGAATTACAGGTTGTTCCCGTAAAGGAGGAACAGCTTCCAAATTTCCAGATTGTGATCATTGCAGCAAAACGAGGTTATTCCTGCGAGGCCTAGTAAATACAAGTAAGACATTACTTTTCATAGAATTGCGTCCAAGCAGCTTGTCAATTCTCCATTCTGTGCACTGTGAACTTGGACCGAATGCCTTGAGAATTGTCGCATTCATGCTGCTTGACAAATTGCATAAGAGTTTCTAGACTTTGAACCTTTCAGATGTGAACTAGGGGGGGTGGGGGGGAGGTTCAGATTTTAGAAAATTTAGAATTTAGAAGTTGGCCTTCTAGGTTTTAGTGTGAAAATAAGCCAAGGCCACTTGCAAACCTCTTTAGATGCCTACTGGAAGTTCTCCATTATGGAACGAAGTGGTTGTTCTCATGACCTTTACCCTACTTGAAATTGCTTATCTGTGTATCATAGTGCCAACCCGGAGCCCCTGAAAATGACTACTTTTTGTGTAAAGTATTACAGCCAGGCCCTACTTTTAACAATGATGAAAACCATCTGGATCAAAGGTGGCTCATTACGTGTTCTTTATCACGCATCAGTGGTCTCAACGTGGGCACCTCCTGTTAGTCTAGGAAAAGCTCCATGAAATCCATCCATGACCTAATCATCGAAAAATCTGATATCAAACGCATACGGTATGCAGCACCTTTTCTTTCCCGAAATAACTGAACCCATTAACACTCTCTGTCTCCCGGCTGATAAATGCCCTATCGGCAAGACCGCTAGGGACACACCAACATGATTCATGTCCAATTACTTGGGGCACTCTGGTGAGATATGCACGGCGCTCTCCTTCTACCTGGGGTATCAACTCCAGCAGTCCCCACGGTAATCGGGGAAAGTCTCCAAATATGGAATTATTAGTGTTGAAGACTCTAAAATTCAGGGTGATACCAAGCCTAGAAATGAAAGGCTCATAGAACGGCACTCGCCGCGCAGAGGGTTACAGAATGGGGTTTTAAACTGGAGAGCCGTGTATGTAGTGGAGGTTCTACGGTACTCCGGGGAAAGAAAGAGTTAATTTGGGAGATAGTGGCCATGGGAATTAGGAATTAGAGATCGTAAGGTTTCACCAGCGTTGGCACTTTGTCGAGAGTGATCGGGTTTTCGACTACTGCACATACTCTCCTATGATGTGTTGTACTATACTCCAATACGTGCGGCCTATATTTCCGGGCTAAGGAATATCGAGGTACCTTTTGGAACTCGCAGAGCAGGAACAGCTAAGCTCGGGATTTAGCCCCCGGTATTGGTGAGATGTTTTGGTTGAACAGTTGTGTTAGAAATCACGTCTCTACTCGTATCAAAAACTCCCATCACGAGTGACGCTATGTGATTGCATACGTCACTCCTCTGTCCATAAACCTATCTCTCTGCTTCCCCCTTTTTTTCCCTTCTTCCTCTTTCCTTTCTTCTATCTTAACTGCCTCCCCTGAGATTAACCAATACCTAAATCTCAACTCTACGTTTCCACACTCGGTCTCTGCCTTCGTGATTCCTCTCAACAAGTTGGTATAACTAAGCCCACGGGTTAAAAATGAGTGATGAGCTATGAAGCAGTGTGGATAGGGCAAAATAACATCGTGACCTAGTGAGTTTGGTCTACTGCAGATATTCTAAGGTTTAAGGGGTGTGCCAACTTTCCCCGTTGGAAAGTCCCGGATTCTGGTGAGGTTCGTGTACAGTCTACTGGCCGAGAGAGAGACACTAGAGTCATCAAGTTGGCTAGCGCTTGGTGCTAGTATCTAGACCGGCCGGTGTCACGAACTATCCATCTACATATATACTAAGAGGACTCTACGGGGGAGTCTCCGGGGAGTCAGTAGATCATCGTGAAACCCCTAGTGAGATCTGGGACGGTGATGGGAAGGGAGGATTCTGTTAGCTGACCTTTGCAGTACCTCACTATTTATTCATTCATCAACCCCTTTCATTTTTTGCGATAATTAACATTTCGTTTATAGAATATGGCATGAAAGAGTAATGATATGGTAATACTGTAGTATAATATTTGATGCTCAACGAGGTATCATAGCTTAACGTATTGGACCGGGAAGCGGATCAGACGCAGAAGTGAATCACTTTGTATGTGAATTTTGCTCAAACCCCCACCACAGAAATTTCCCCAAAGCCAAAGATCTGAATTTACCCTAGAGAGGGCCAAATCTAGAACAATTTTCTATCCAGGATACCTCCTAAACTATTGTATTTTGTCTTCCCAGTGTCAAGCATTAATTGAGAATTTTACATTTTGACCTTCTTGGTGCGTTTTTAACTGGTTCACTTCCCCGTCTGATCCGCTTCCCGGTCCAATACGTTAGATATCCCTTGGTCTCTCTAAAGCATCCAAATTCGTAGCCACTCACGCTAAGGCTAAATTCGGCAACAGCTAGCTAAACCTAGTTAGATAATCTGATTTTCGGTCTTTTCAGTGTTCAAATACACATAACTCAACGCTCTTGGTGGATGTAATATTCTCTGCAACCACAAAATTAAAATCGTTCTAGCATCGGTTTAGCCTGTCTAGTTTCGAATTTGACTGTCTCGGGGAGACCAGGAGATATGGTGCCGGAAGCCCCAGAGGGTGGGTGTGTAAACCTCCGCACCGCCATCTCAAGAAAGTTAAAATCCTATGGTGGTTTCCCAATGGAGAATAGATTGCCACCAAAAACTTTCAGTTTTATTCTCTCCTTGTTGGTTTTATACCTTAAAGTGCCATCTTTCATGAATTAGTTAAATTGAATTATTTTTTTGAGTATCAATTTTTGCTCTACTACTCTGTGTTTGTCTATTTTCTCCATAAAATTTGCTTTTAATAGTCATCTCAGTTGTTCATTGACCTTGTCATAAAATCACCTAATTCTTTTCTTGGTATGATAAGTGCAACGTGGCGATCCACTCTCTACTCGAATATCAGGAAAGCTACGGCAACCAAATCCTTTTCTCGAGAAGGTGGTGCGGAGGTTGACACACTCACCCTGAGGCTTTCGGCATCATACTCGTGTCTCCAAGCCAAGAATAGGCACCTCTTTTAGAATAGCCTCTCCAGATCCATTTACAGTAAAGTGTTGATGCTGCTTTCAGAAGGAGTTAATACACTACTAAGCAGCAAAAATAAATATCATGGATGCACCAACCCCCCCTCCCAAAAGCAAACTACCCTATTAGGCATTAACCCTGTTATCACCTCGACAGGCTTGGGCTTACAATAAATTTACATGAAAGGTCATACAGAAATGATCAATAAGTTCATAAATTCCACTCAATTGAGAGTGAGCACTTTGTATGAGAACCAGACTTGTTTATAAGATTTTGAGAGCTTTCATGGTAGTTTTATCATATATCAATATCACTTCCCATTTACCAGGATCTCGTGTCACTGTCACTGTTTTTCAAATGGCATGAACACTTTACTACTTTTGGGTACATATCGCCTATTCCCAATAGGGTGCCCATTCTTGGCTCGGAGACATGAGTACTTTGATAGTTCATGAGAGCCAAAGGGGAATAGTTGCGGTGATATTTTCGACCCCCCATTCTCCATCTCTGCTGTAAGTCGGCTGCCGGTTCTTAGGGTTGAAAGGTATTTTGTGCCGAAGCTATCGGTGAAAGCCATCTCACCGGCTGTGTGGTGCTAAGCGTGGAGTTTTCTGTACGAGTACAATTTACTAAATGAAGGTATCCTAGTGTGGATAACCTATCTTACTCTACTCGTATAGATCGTATGATACAAACTTTTTAGCCTGCAGCAAGTATGATAACAGAGGCATCGCTTTATCACTTATGCCTTGAAACCCGACTAGAGAGGTTAGCAGAACACAATCCCTCCGCCAACAAGGAAATCACCCAATGTTCGCCATCTTGGGAAGGAAGGGGAAGAAACCCTGCAAAATACTCGTAAAGCCACCACGCAAGAAAATCCAGCAGCGCTTTTCCCACGTTTCCCTATTATTTCAGGTATTCTCCCAGGGCACGACATATCATAATACGCACTCCTCGTGCCGGTGATTCCCTCATTTAGCCCCCCATATGCGAGATTGTGCATGAATAAATGTTACCGGTAAATAAGCCATCCCATACCAGGACGATTCCCTAGAGAACTTGTCTCGGAGAAACGAACTGCCTAGCCCCAACACCAAGAACGTCATTTGTCCCTAAATTCTGCATCCCCCAGTGAAGCCTTTTCTTATATCTACTTTACCAGCATTTAGATCCCCGGTTTCACCCAACCACTCCCGATCCTGCAATGCTCGCAACCCACTGCAACCTGAGCGCAGAAATCACCCACGTGTACCTATGATACACAGTTGATTGGAAAACCCCTTTTCTTCCGTCCAAGCTTAATCTGTAGAATTCTAGTAGGGCATCAAAAACCCAATCCGCTTTCAGGCTTAACATCCAATCTACTGTAGTCTATCCATCCATCTAGCCACCATTTCCCCTTCCTTCCCCTTCCTTCCTTCCTCATTCCAATACAATTCCGCAGATGATGTGATTCCAGCCATGATAAACCTGTATCATACACTTACACGAGGTCATTGTTCAGCCCGATTATTAAGCAAAACCTTGGCATTTCTCTCTTATTCCTCGTAATTTTGCATGTACTCGAGTACGGTGCTCGGGGGGTACGTTTAGTGGGGCGACACTCATATATGGGAACAGGGTTTTTACATACAGGCAAATGTGTTTTGTGGCGTTTTTTGTATGTGAGCAAATCGTTGGGCGGAATAGGCTTGGAGACACTCTGAATGGTCCAGTAAACTCTGAGATTTGTGCTTCCGTGCCCCACTTACCCTTGTACCCTAGTACAGTTGCACCTGGCTATAATTAACGCCAAGAACCAACACTCCCGACTGCGTTCGCTAATTTTTACTATAGGGGGTTCACTATAGCAAGTGATTTGGTGTAAATTGACTTTTGTGCTCGCAGGAACTGGTCTGAGACACTAATTCTTGGCGTTCATTATAGCCAGGTGCAATTGTAGTCTATTCACTGGTTCATTTGATAAGCGGACGCCGTGGTGCCAAGACACTTTTTGAGCTTGTGCAGCCTTGGCGGCAAAGTGTCCGCATGGCAAACGAACAAGCCAGTATTTCTCGGGATTTCTCCTGCTGCAGGAGCCAGGAAACTCACCAAGCCCATCTTTAACGACAAAAATGTGCAATCCATGACTAAAAAATATGATAGTATACCCGCGCGGCCGAGTTGAAGCCGGACACTTTGTATGGGAATTGTCGCCTTAGGTGTCCAGCTTCAACTCAGCCACGGGAGTATTGTTGCTGATTTGGGGCCAGCGCAATGTCTCTACACTGAAAGTGCGTGACTAAGCCTGCTTTTGCATACAATTTGGAGGCGGCCATCACTCGATGCTCCATTACAGGATGCCCAACCTCAAACTAAAAGATCATAGTCTTCCGGTTTATATTTTCAGAAATTAAAGTCATATATCAATGCAGCAGGTGTCTAGCTGTACTTCTATAAGCTTCAGATAAATAATAATAAGCCTTCCTGCTGATGGTGATCATTCAACTTGAAACCTGTTGATTCTTTTTCCCCACTTAAACTGCCGCAAAATGGGCCACTTCATGATTCTCGTTTATCATCAAAGATCTGCCACCATGCGTACCGCTGGCTGATGAGAGTAGTACGATGACTCTAGATAAGACGAAATATCACAGAAATATTCTAGAAGGATTTTGACACCTGACTGAGCGTTTCTGGGTGCCTCTCATCTGGGGTTGCCTGTGTGATCTGTTCGGAAAACCCCCTGTTCATATGATCTACAATGTATGGACCACCGGATTTCCAGTGTCTCTTTTTGAGGTTCAGTATCATGGGGATAATAATTTGAATGGAGGTTCCTTTTCAGGACTTGGGTCATTTAATTCGGGGTTGTTTTTATCGTGGGGATTCCCGGGAGGGGCCCTGGGGCTTGCCGATCTTGGCTGTGTTGAGGGAGGAGCCGGGAGGAAAGGTATGGGATTGGAAGGTGAAGGTAAATTTGTTATCTTATATGATCGGAGATCGGACTAACTATTGTGGGTTGATTACTACAAATGCTAGTAGACTCGCAAGACGAAGCCGAAGCTGGTCACCTTGTTCTGGTAGGGATGACGAACGAATAATATCTACCCCTAACCAGATTACTAAGCCACGAATATGGTACAGATAGGGATTCAACTACCGGCACTACCGGTATGCCTTCCATGGGTCCGCGGGGGATATTCCAAAAGAGTTGCCAATTCTTAGCTCGGAGACACGTGTACCGGAGTCACTTATCCCTGCCCAAGGAGGTTGCCTGCCATATGGATGGTATTCACTTGTTTCCACGAGCCTGTTTTAAGGTGTAGTTATCAAACAAAGCTCCCATCAATGAAGCAAGTCAGCTTAATTTACAACAAGGTGCGAAGATTCAACATCCACTATAGGGGGGGTTTTCTTATCAGTGCTGGCTGAGCCTGCAGAGGTGAACTCCCGCAGTTCACTAACACCCTAACTGCATTTTAGCACCTGTGCTAGTATCATACGAGCACAGTATCATACCGTACTCGTTCCCGGCCATAAGTACCCGAGAACGGGGGTATATTTTGCACTCGGGTATGGACGTGGGTGACCTGATGGTTAGGGATTAGAAGTGCCAAAGCTTCTTGCTTGTTTGAGCAATTTCCCTCCTAACTAAATTCATTCTTTTACTTCCTATGAGGGTAGAACTGCCAGGCCTCTAGAATCCCTAGCTAACTCGTCTCCCACGTCCGTACCCGAGTATGAGCGCATAGATGCACACACAGATATTTTATCATATATTTCCTTAATCCTTGGCGGGTACTTACCGACTGGAACTTGTACTAGTACAATAATGTGGTGAAATTTCCGTAACACGGACTGCCATTGCATACAGCCAAAAAGCTGGCCAGAACCTCAGAGATTTTAGTGGTATGCAATGGCAGCTCGTTTTACAAACGCCACTACTCGAGTACATTACGAGTACTGTGCACAGATCTGCATCGGACTCCCACCCGGAGCCCTAACCATGATTTCTAGCTCTAGCATCCTTTCCACCCCCAATGAAAGTAGAAAAACACGTCACTTTCTCCCAAATAAAATACAGTAAAGAACCCCCAAATTCGTCCCCACCTGCCCTAACCAAAACCTTGGTGTCCCTCCCCCATTCGCTAGTTGTCACTCACCGGACGGTATGCCGGTCTATATCATAGGCAGCCGCATAACTGCGAAACGGACTTCCGGCACACTCCCCCACCCACCCACCCCGTTCACCTAACTAGGAGCAAGCCACCGTGCAAGGGTTCCAAGCGGTAGAAAGACGGGGTGACAGTGCACTCTAGAGACTTCCCCAATCATATCATCATCGATCGACGCCCGAACAGGGTTTCCCCCTTCGTTTACGGAGCGGCAATGGCTGGTGATCTTGAGAGCGATGGTTTGTTCTAACCTGCTTAGGGGATATAACGAATTGTTGTTGCAGGGATTGGCGGTGCATGTCGGGGGGGGTGTCGTACAGTGAAATACTTAGCCTGCCGGCGGGACAATAGTTTGCTCCGGGATTATTGATTTCTCGTCTTTCTCGTCGAAGTTTCGGAATGGGGGTGAGTCTGAACACCCGGTCTTTCTTTTATTCCCGGGGAATGATATTTACTAGTCTTGGGGAGTCTTGGTAGCCAGATGTTTGTTTTGCTCACTGCGCACTGCTCGTTTGCCCCGGCTTGGGGATTCAGGTAATTAGGGTTAACCCCTTGCTTCCCTCCCCACCCCCCCACTCAATGATGCTAGTGCAGGAAAAAATCGACAAGCGATTGACGGTGGTGGGATACGGATCGAGGAGAAACAGAGTTTTACTTATAAACATCGTGGCTTTTGTTGTGGCAGGTAAGTGCCCTCCCCTCCTCTCCTGTCCTCAACTAAACAGAGGCATATTGGACAAACTGGGCCATTCCTTCTTCCAGTGTTCTAAATTGCGTGCTGTATACGAAGGAAACTTTCTTTGCTGTTATTGTATCGCTTGTTGCGGAAGAGGAAATCGAGAACATATGTTCACTAAATAAGATATACTAGAGGGGATAGAGAAGCCGTCATTGCCGTTTTTGATCTGAGGGGTGCATTAGCTTGTCATTACAGAGGAATATAGGATAAATTCGCATCTGACAAAGATAATGCCTTGAGCTGAGTCAAAACTGGAACTAGCCAAATGAGGATCTAAAATGAGGATGAATACCAGTCTTGCTCTACTACCGGTAGCACTGGTAACACCGTAGGGGGGGGGGCAACAAACAGAAGGCGACTGCGAACGATACACAAAAGATCTAGTGGCAAACATCAATTTTGGTAAGGTTGTCGGGTGTATTCCGCCCCCGAAAGCACCCGGAAACAGGAGGGGGGTATATTTTATATGGGCGCTTGGACACGCACTGGCATTTTACTATAATGTCCCTTTAATCCTTGTTTCCGTGTACCTCTTACGGGGGACGAGTATCCCTCCTGTTCCTTGCCCCTTCTACCAGTACTGTTTTATCACAATGGAGAAATGGTAAACCTTTATATCATAGCAGCAATCACAATAACTTGTTTCTTCTGACCACTGGCACTATTTTATAAACTTTGAATTTGCATAATATATTATAATACATTAATTAATTTCTTGGCAGTATCAAAATTTGTCTTTTCTATTTTACAAGTTAGAAAAGAAAAAATGTCAGAACTAGTAATTATTTCCAGAAATAGTTAATTTAACACTTTGAATAGCTTATTAATAAATTAGAAAGTAAAACTATTATAGTTAAAAATATTTTTCATTTTTAAAATATCATAATATATTATGTGAACTGCTTTTATTACCTATTATCTGTATGATTTTGATTTTTAGTTTATTTATTTTTTTCTACTACTTGTATAACTGATGTAGGTTATTGGTTACCAGTATAGGAGTTTTAGGCATACAAATTGTGAAGGCTTATAAGGTTAGACTAGCTAGGCTAGTGAGGTTATTGTATTATGTTTAATGTTTGATTTCAAGTATGAATTAATACTAGTTTTATTTAAGGTGACAGAATAGTAAAAAATATTGTTATAGTTCTTGCTTCCAGTTGTAATGCATAATAGGCAATGAGCCTTATATCATGATTCAAGACTGACTTAGTGAGGAAGAATAGGTTTCATACTATAACTTAAGAATTATAGTATAATGAGGGCTTCCTGTTGGAAAATAGATCCTAAGAGTACAACCGCCCCGAAGTCTTCTGGAAATATAAAGCAATATAAAATCTCAAACAATATTGAAGAAAGAGAACAAAGTAGTAAAACTTAATATTGTTACGTGCACAACTTCACTCAATAAGTTCCTTGCTCAAGAAGTAGTTGATTACTTGAGTAGAAGAGAACTTACATGTAAACTTAATGTTAGGCGGACGCCAAACTCTAGTATAACTGAGAGATGTAGGCCATAATCTTTGTTCAGAGAATCTGTCGAAGAAGGCTTATCCTGATAAAATAGGTAAAGGTAAAGATTATAGCGTAAACAAATTTATATTGATAAGATCTCTTCTCCGTTGCTTGATGATATCTGTAAAGCTCAGGAGGCACTTCGATATTTATATCCAGCGTCTGAGTGTTCACGGGCTACTTCTAACTACTATACCTCCAAAGTACCACTCTGGTTTTAATACGCAACATTCAGAATCTTATAAGTGTGAGCACTGTTTGACCCTGAAACTTCTCACACCCTTTTACAGTTACGGAATAGTATTCCTCTATTGAGATGACTGCACTATTTGTTACACCAAACAGTGGTCTTCAACTTAGTTGTCCGCATAGACTATTATATTACTTTAGTCTTATTAACTATCATTCCAATAGCCTCTTCAGTCATGAAGTGATCAGTTTCATGCCAGGCCACCTAGTGCCAATCACAAGTTCAAGCTCAACGTGTCAACCTCTTTACTGGTCTTCAACTTATCTAGGTCTTCCTATCTGAGTGTACTTCCCCTTGGTCCACCGGCCTCCATAGAGGGGTCCTATTGCTAGGACCAACTAACCTACACCTGATCTCAGAAGGGTATGGGTAGATTCGGTATGTCTTTAATAGCTTCCACTACTGGGACATCCTCTTAGAGTATTTCACCAGAAATGTCCTGTCACTTTCGGCCCATTGTTTAGGAAGCCTAACTTTGAAGCCTACTATCTCAATGCGCCTCTGATGGATATCTTCTGCTCCACTTCCCAGATGTCACCAATAGTCCCCTCTCATATATCCTGCAAACAGCATGCAGTTGGACAGATTGCAGTGACGTATATGGTGTTATGAAGTGTACTTCATTGTTGTAACATTTTAGTTATAGGGCGCAACTCTCAAAATCTCGCTAATGACATGCGGGCCCCATAAGGGGATTGGAGGCGGTGTTTGGCTCTTCAGTAAATCAAGGGTCTGTGTGCAGTTACCCTACTGAGAGGGCTGTGCACTTTGTCTCAGATTTCCATATGCCTAACACTTAAGGAGATTCAATATAGTGCCAGTTACTCTCTATTACTACCTAGTGTTCATGAGCATCCAACTCCCGTGGACTTGCCTGGTCTCCTCTTATGAGCTCAAACTAAAGATCTCCTATTAGCAGAGCAAACTGCTTTGTGGTCTTACGACTTCCACAAAGCTGAAACTTTAGTTGCTGCATCTCCAATGCAACTACAGGAGTCCAAGCTCTTCATATCGTGAATATACTAGTAGCAAACTACTATGTCTGTCAAAAGTCAGACCAACTAGGAAACTCTCTGCCCATATGCATTATGCCTTTGCAAGCTATCATAACTCAATTATCATCTCTCTGATTTAACTCAATTCTATCATATCTGAATAGCTGGCCACATAGCTCTCCTTACAGACTACTTCATGAATTGAATACCAATAAGTGCTACCTATGACCAACTCTTATGAAGACCAGTCTTACGATGATAAGACTTACACACTCAGGCTAGAGTTTAACCAAAATCCCTCAATAACAATTATAAACAAACAATATGGATTCTGATTACTTTAATAGCATGAGAGCAGTACTGCAAAGAATAACTTATATCAAATCTAGGCCCAGTTTATGCCACCATCTAGATCTCAAGAGAAACATCTTTAGTCTCTTTCTTGCATCCTCAGTAGACCTCAGAACTACACACGGTAGTCCCAATAGACTCTCTAAGTGTTAGAATCTGATATACATGATATGACCTGTCGACCTAAATCTTCCAGCTGCTTTTTTTACTTATTTTTATTTTTATCTTCATGTATTCATTGTTATTTAGGGTACAAGAACTTGCATGCGGTGCTAGCTATGATATAAACAATCCCTATTCCTCCTTCCACCTAGCCCGACCACATCTTCAAGATCTTCTGATATAGGCCTAACCACACGTCTTGCCCAAAGAGAATCCTATCCCTACTTCCCAAGTGAACTCAGAGAATAAGAGAAGCCTAATTAAAAACAAGCAGGAAAACATATGAAGGTAACCATGTAGAACATCTCTAAAAAACAAAGTAAAAACCACACCAAATCCTACAACAACCAAGGCAGATGTCACGAATGTGGCTTAGCGAGGAAAGGTTTTCACATGACTCATAGTTATGAGTCATAGGTATGTTATGTTTCGCACATGACCTCATTTAGAGGTTATGGGTTTCGCGCATGTGACCACTTCGGTCATATGATTAAGTTATGATGATATGTTATGTTTCGCACATGACCTTATTTAGAGGTCATGGGTTTCGCGCATGTGACCACTTTGGTCATATGACTAGTTTATGATGTTTTAGGTATGACTCACAGTTGTGAGTCATATGTGACGTGTGACTTGAAGGATGAGTCACAAGGGTGTGAAGGGCAACTATATAAGGAGGACAATTGGTCCGAGTAGATAGGCTCGAGCCCTCCTCCACCTCAGGCACAAGGGGTACCACGTCCCACTTCGTCAGAAGACTTGGACTGGCCCAGGGAGCCTTCTCCACCATCAAAAGACTGTCCAGGCCGGGTAAAGGCCTTCCTCCATACCTCTGCCA
>JACCEG010000473.1:48130-110563 GCA_014065205.1 Tuber brumale
GGGGGGGGGGGGGGGGGGGGGGGGGGGGAGAGGGAAGTGAGGATAAGATAGATTTGAGCGAAAAAAAAAATCCCTCCAACTTTGGGAAAAAAGTGTTGTATGGTAATCCACATCTTCGCAGGGAACAGGTACTGCACAGTACAAATACAGGCATTGACTTACTACACAATCTTTTTGGTCTCTGTCCAAGCCGTTCTACTCACACAAGACGAGTACAGTACCGGTACTCCACAGTACCCGCTGGCCGCACTGAAACTAAAAGGTTTCGTTCGCTGGTTCCCCCGCCCAACCACGACAAGTGGGACACGTGGCTGGTGGTTGGCTAGTTGTTCCGAAACTGCAGGAAATGTATGGTTGGCTGGACAGCAGGGCGACTGCGATCGAGAAAGTTATTGGTTGAGTGACAATCGAAGAGTCGTTTTTGGTATCGACAGCCTGACCCAACTGTGGAAGAAAGAGCCTACCGTACCGCCTTCTGTCGACTGAGAGGTGGGGGGGAAAGGAAAAAGGAAGGCGGAGGAAAAATGTTTGGTGGTCGTGGTAGTCGAATATTTTTTTTTTTTTTTTTTACTGGTATGATAAGAGGGGAGGCTCTTTTGTTTCGGGGGGAAGTTGGGTGGTTTTTGGGTGATTGATAGATCGGGTTTTTGTGAAACTCAAGATTGGGGCGCCTGATTAGGACCGAAGGTGAGATTGCCCTTGCTTGTGTTCAAGGCACGAGCGCAAGATTAGGTTGACTACCGGTACCGGTACGGCTCCTAAAAGGATTAATGTGATACGGCAGGGTGCCATCCAAACATCTTCCCCTTAAACAACTTATGATACCGGTACTGTACTGTACCAAAGCGGTAACAGTCCAGACCCAATTACCGGTAATTCGTTCCCCACCCCCCAACATCAGACAGCGAACCCTAACCTCGTAATTATCCTGCTGTACGATATCTTCGGAGCTCCTTGCCCTTGCACTCAGGCAAGATGCAATGCGCAACCGCGGAGCCACCCGAGAACTCTCCGAACAGCGCACATCCCAAGTTGCGCTACCCGACCCCAAGCGAGTCTGACACATTTCCATGATGGGAATCACCAAACATGCATCAAAGCGTGATACCATATACAACATGCGCCACAGGCAGCCTCGAGGCAAACTCCTATCCTCAAGTTCTCCCGGAGTCGGCTGAGAATTGGAAGAGCGGCGCGCGCGAGTGAAGGTATTCTAGGGTATTGCGAGGGTTGGCCCTTCAGTTGGCCGGGACAGAGAAGAGAAGGCGACAACCAATCATGTGAAGTCACTCGATGTGGAAGATGCTCGGGGCTCTGGGGGTGGGCATCGCATACTCTAGCGAGGTGAGGATGTAGGGCTGGGATACAGAGGGTATGTCGTGGGCCCGAAAGGAGGGAAGGGGGGCCTTTTTTGAGGAGGGAAGGAGGGGGGGTTGCGATGTGAGTATCATATGCCTCACGGGGGCCATGAGAAAGGCAGTTGGGAGGGCCAAACGGGCTACCATAGTGCCGTATGGTTGCAGGGAGTTGGCGGGCTGGCCGGCGGGAATACCTTAGCGACTCGCATTTAGATATCCGTCGCGGAACCACACTTTGGTGTTTGGGCAGCGTCGAGAGTAGTATCTAACATCTCGACCCCCTCAAAGGCTAACGTATGAGAAGCTAGGCTGAGTAGATATATAGGATATAATGGCTGGAGTGCTAGTATGTGATTAACCGTTCCACAACCCCACTTGCCATGCGCCTAGCTCGCACGCCTAAGGTCGCCATACCTAAGTGTTAACTCAATAAGAAGATGATTTCCCCTTCGGAAAATAGTTATCATATCAGCTCAGGACTGGGCTTGGAAACTTTAAGCGAACCCGGAATACCACCGCTGCTCGAGAATAACTACCAAAGCCTAGCCCTCCATCACTCACAAAGATGTGGATGGCTTCCTTTCTCCGGTTTTACCCCGGGATTGTGCCGCGCGATATTTGCGCGGGGAGCCAGCGAGCCGGGCCAAAAAAATGGAAAAAAAGACGTTAATTACTATATTGGAGGCTCTCTGTGCATATCTCATAGTGTGGTATAATACAACCCGTTTTTGGGCCAAAATACTCAACCTTGCGACTCCGTTTTTGAATCGACCACATCGCCGCGAGGGAGGATTTATCATAATCGGCTCGGCTTGGCGCGCTCCTCCGAGGATGGTTTTGCGAAAAGGTAGGATACCGGTACAAGTGTGATATACCGATTGAATGATTGGCCATTCGAGAGTGTTTTCTCCGTGTGTGTCTCGATATGATACCGGTATGATACATCTACAAATGCCATTCCCCCAAATCAACGATACAGGTATGATACTCCGAGGTTCTGCGGAGCCGCAACCGCTACAAGTAATCGGCTTTAGGGTAAGGCTCGGTGGTACCATAATTCCGAACATGAGATGTGACCGGGCATAGGCAGCCTGCCATGCCAGGAATATTCGAGTAAAGGGGTCAATGGACGGGCGCTCAGTTCCCCGGGGTAAAGTTGGTCCCAGCAGTTCATTATCAGTACTCGGGTAAACAAAACACGAATGCGACCATGGATTTGGATAAGGTACCGGTATGATATGTTAACTGCGCTGCCGGTATCACTACCCGAGTACTCGAGTATCATCATAATATTATGTTAGCGGCGGAACACGGTCCGCTCCGAACCCTGACCCCCCCAGATCTCTGCATGGGGCTCAACTTCCTTGTGCCCTGACAGAGGAATTCGGACTAGGGCGAACCGCTCAGCTAAGCCTTGGTATGGGCGAACTATCAGATGAGATCTTTTGTTTTTTGTTTTTGTTTTTGATCGCGATTAAATGGGGCCGGCAACTTGATATGACAAGCTTCACGGAATTCCATTAGGTGGCAAAGCTGGTTCGATAGTTCACCTATGGGCTGTGGTGAGGGTCATCTGTGTCTTTCATCCACCATCTCGTCCCCACCACCAAAACCCGCCGGGCCTGTAGGGATCGACGGTGCGCGAAGATCAGATACTGGCGCGGTGGGATTTTAGGTTAATGTCAAACACCCCGGGACGGGGAAAAGGCCTGACGGAAGTTTGGAATAATCAATGAGATCTGCTGTCCGAGATCTACCAACTGCCGCAAAAACCTTTGGAATACCGGTACACCATTCTCCGGGTTCAGAGACACGGGGTCCCGGAAAGAATTGCGCTCCCCCGCCACTGAATGCGTTTGATCTCGTTAACCGGTATTCGCAATTCCCTTAACCTGTCAAACTAAACCCATCTTGGGCTTAAGGGTTGATTTTGCGCTGATAATCTGATAGTGGTTTTCAAGAGTTCTTAAGCTACCCGTATTCCTCCTCCGCCAAACCCAAAACCCTCACTCCCTCACTCCCCCCCCTTCACCCACCCACCACCACTCACAACAGCCTCCTTTTTATCATGGCTTTCACAACCTCCGTCGTCGAGCTGCACTCCCTCCCTGCTGCAACGCCCAATTCCCCTGCTGACCCCGAGAACCTACCCACCGTTTCCGACCCATTCAGTCTATCTTCTGGACTTAAGACTTCCGAGGAAATCCATAACCTGACCGCTAGACATCGTACCCCGCGCTGGAAGCGCCCCCGTGCCGAGCAAACTCTTGGCGGATCGAGCACTACCGGTGCCAATAATCAGAGAAAGCAGAAGGTGGATGTTAAGGGGATTCACGAATTCTATCAGAGCCAGAACCAGTCAATTCAACAATTACTGAAACCTGTCGAGGAGCACAGGCGTGAGGCAAAGGATGAGAAGGGTGATACACGTATCCGCTATTTGATTGCCGTCAATGGAAGTTTTGCTGCGAATATCATTCTAGCCGTCTTACAACTTTATGGTGCTCTGTCTTCTGGATCGTTGTCACTTTTTGCGAGTTTGTATCTCCCTGGCGACCCCCCGGATCATAATATACTGGTATACTAACTATTGTTATTAGCAATGGCTGATTCCATATTTGATCCATTCTCCAACCTCCTATTAATCCTCTCTCACCGTGCCATTAACAAAGTGGACCCTAACAGATTCCCCTCGGGAAAGGCACGTATTGAGAACGCGGGAAACATTGTCTTTTGTTTTCTCATGTGCGGAGTCTCGTTAATCCTGATTGTGGTGTCGATACAAGAGCTTGCAACGCATAAGGCAGAGGATGAACTTAAGTTCCATCTACCTTCCATCATTGCTGTTGCTGTCGCTTTCGTCACAAAGTTGACGCTATTCCTGTACTGCTGGGGCCTCAGGAATATTTACTCCCAGGTCAGGATTATCTGGGAGGATCACCGCAACGACCTGCTCATAAACGGGTTTGGTATCCTGACCTCCGTGGGAGGGTCAAAGCTGAAGTGGTGGTTGGATCCAACTGGTGCCATCATTCTCAGTTTTTTGATTCTGGGATTGTGGTCCAGAGCCGCTTACCGTATAGCATCCATTACTTCTAATATCCCCCTCACCCCACAAAGGCTGACTCATGATTCCACCAGGCGAGTTCCTATTGCTAGTTGGCGTGACCGCTGACCAGTCCCTTCTTCGCCTAATCACTTACATCTCCATGACTCACTCCCCGCTCATTACCCAGATCGATACGGTCCGGGCATACCACAGTGGCCCAAGAATCATCGTCGAAGTGGATGTTGTAATGTCTGCCACCACCGCTCTCCAGCTCACGCACGACGTCGCGGAGGAGCTCCAAGTCAAGCTAGAGAGCTTGCCAGACGTTGAGAGGGCGTATGTTCACGTCGACCACGAGACTAGTCACAAGCCGGTATGTCGATACCAACCTTCACCCCCCTCCTCCTCGAGGGCAATACTAACGTTGAACCCGCTAGGAACACTTCTTGAAAAAGGAATTGTAGGTTGGGGCGGATTTGTTTGCTTGTGCGGCATACATTGTTAGCGAGTCTATGCTAGTTTATAGGCCCGGAGTTTTAGTGGCTATAGTGTGCGGTTACTTCGCTTGTGCAAATTCTTTTTTTTTTTTTTCCCTTTCTCCACTCCCTCCCCATTTCGTTTCGTTCCATATAACTTTTGATGACTACTCTCGCAATACCTCTGTATATCCACGTTAACATGAGCTTCGCTGTGCTCAACTTCTCAACTTGGCCCTGAAGTGAAAGATAGCTCGGATGAGCACAGTACTAGTATTAGTGTTAGAGCTTCACCACGCTCAATAAAATGGTGAAGAATTAAGCCCAAGTTATTACTGTGATACTATATATGCTGAAAGTCGGGCCGTCGGGCCGCCCAGTAGTGGCCTTTGCCCTCACCCCCCCCCCTTTCCCGAATTTCGCAAGAAGCAAGTGCCAACTATGCTCCTTACTCGCAACGTGTAGATAAAAACTTTTTTAAGGGAGTCAAAGGAAACGCATCCAGGGATACACACCCGCACCCTGAGCAAGGCATGAGAAAGTTCCCTCGATACCTATAACCCCCATAAGAGTATCCACAGCCATCAAAGATGATTGAGCAAGGAGCGGAAAGTATGATAATATTATGGTACCATTTTGACTCCATGTGCCGTTGGTATCATACAGTACAGTACACCGACAGGGCACGCGGTAACTACCGGTGGGTTGAAGGTTAAAAACCCCTGCCAAAAAACCCATGCAGCCTACAACTACCGGTAATCAATTGCCTTGATATTCGCTATGATAATAAATTATTATCTTGTTATCATACGGCGGAATAAAGCTTAAATCAGCCCCCCCCCCCCTGCAGATGAAACGACCAAGTCCGGGAGCCCGACAACGCGAACCATGCACCAACCACGCGAAATACGAGTGAGATTATATGACAATTTTTTGAAACTGTCTCTTGTGAAAAAAAAAAAAAAAATCCATGCTGCCCCTGTCGGTTTCTGATGCGGCTGTATTAATTATAGTGCCAAATTTTGTTTTCACTGTATTGATGGAAAGTTTTCTTGTTATAATAACCTCTGTCCCAAACGCTTGCAGGGCTCCAGGAAATCCATGAGTCTGCCGGTCTAAAAGATGATGCAAAAAGGGATAGTCACACACAAAATGGGGAATTGAGAAGTTTCGATCACTTTGGTAGAGGATTTTTTTCTTCTATTCAGCCCCAATAGCTGTCCGGAGTGCCCCATCCGGAATGCCAGGGCCGAGGATTAAATCCACCAAGGCCGCAGTAGGCGGGCTCTTGTTGAGTTTTGGGGATGGCGTTTTTGAGGGCGTCGGTTTTCGGTGCTGTTTGGCCCAGCTCTTCGGATGGCCCCGCCCGGGACGAAACAAAGACTGGCAGACTGGGCCAGACCACAGTTGCTCCGGTGACTGTGGCAATTGACCACTCGGATAGCATGGGCGCCCCCAGTAGAGTCGGTCTTGATTGAGTAGAGCGTTCCCTGTATATGGACCATGCTGTGCTAGGGAGTATTCTATATCAGTATTCCACAGAATGCTTAAAGTGATGCACAAGGAGGAAACTACGGTAGCAAGGGGTTGTTTGGCGCACCGACTTTTGCGAGGAAAATCCTAACAAAATTCGGGGAATTCAGCGTTAAACCCCCTGACTACTTGCGCTTTATAGGGCCTTTTTCCTTACAGAAGTCGGTA
This sequence comes from Tuber brumale, assembly GCA_014065205.1. Classification (NCBI taxonomy): domain Eukaryota; kingdom Fungi; phylum Ascomycota; class Pezizomycetes; order Pezizales; family Tuberaceae; genus Tuber; species Tuber brumale. The sequence continues at coordinate 54,715 of JACCEG010000473.1, forward strand.
TGCCGAATAGCAGAAGCCCTACGGACTTTTGTCGTCTCTGGATTGATCGCTGCTACGGGCACGGTGTAGCCATGATGGTAGCCCCAATACCGTGGGCGTAACTTCTGTGGCCGTGAGAGGGAGAGCTCATCCGTCCGTCAACTGCGGTCGGGACGAGTCCGGACTGGTTGAGTGGTTACCCCGATGCGCCCAGGACGGCCCGAAGCAAGTATAGGCGGAGGAGCCGCTGGGAGGATTGGTTCCACCGTATCGTAAGCATTGATTCAGCAACGTCCGTCTACCTTAATTCCTTCTCGTTCATAAATACCGCAGCGTGAGAACTCGTGAAATCCACCAAACGAAGCCACGAGACTGGTCGGTCACACCCCCACTCGGACGGATGCACCCACTCGGACGGATGCGGATCGATTTTCTAGACCTCCAATTGCAACACTTTATCGGGTTTGCCGCAGGAGACTTTCCCGTTCAAATTTAGTCGTCCGAGTGAGGGGATTGTCGGGTGGCAGGTGGCTTGGTGACTCCGCCTACCCCCGCCCTGTATGTGGCTCCCAATCCCAGCGGTCGTTCAATCGCTTCGCTTGCCGTTCCGGAAATGGATCTTCGGCGGTAGGGCCGGGCGTCATGATCTCAGTAACTTATCGCCGAGGCGGCGGAATGCGGAACAAACGATCGAAGGGAAACTCTTGGGATCCGACCCGTCCGTTGCCACCGTCGTCGGGTGGAGAAGGTCTTCCAGCCCAGATGTCACGCAAATATCCGCCCCACAATTCCCAAAGAGTTGTCCTGGGGGGGGAGCGCCAGGATACGGCTGGTGGTGACGGTGGACAGGAAACTCACGGTACCTTTGGGCAAACCAGATGTAAACATCCGAATATCGGTGATCACAAAATGGCTGTTCTCGAGTGTTTGTTATAAGGTTGAGGCACCTAGCCTCAGCGCTTACGAAGCAGGTCCCCTGTCACCTTTTCCCATTTTTATTTACTCAAGTATGATACCGGTATTTTACTTTCGATCTGAGATGCGAGGGTGAGGTTAGTGCTAGCCTTTCCCTCACGACTCGTTTCCACAACACAATCCTTCAACCCTCTCCGCAAACAGCCCTTGCGGTCCATTCCCACATCACTCGACGTCCCAACCAGCCACCGATTACTCGAGTACACAAACCCCCTTCTGCACGCCCAGTCGCGAATCTTGCCTCTCCCGGATCGACGCACAGCCCAAAGATAGCCCTACCAAACCCGGGGCCAGGCAATTCGTGACTCGAGTGCAGTATGATACCCCATCATACTCGTATTACGGTACACAATACCGGTACTTGTACTAGTACTGTACAGTATCGTGTGATGCTGACAACGGCCATCGTTCTACATCCCAACCCTCGGTGGCGTGTCTGAACATAATGCACACTTGCAGTCCGACCTGGAGGACAGCAAGAGCTACAGTACGGCACTATCTAGTCACCGCGGCCATTGCCGCACAATAGCGTAGACTACGGTAATGCAGCGATTAGCGAGTGCCACTCGAGCACAGGTACTCGAGTACAGTACGGTACCGTACCGGTAGTCTACTGTAAGTTCCGGCACCATGTGCCGCTAGGAAGGGTTCGGTAGGGGATGTGTCGGATGCGCGAGGGGGTTGTGACTAGACTACTTGTGCTCTACGGTAAATTTACTCGTATTACTCGAGTATGATTTCGTGAAAAAGTTGGATTGGCGCTACGAGTAGTGCGGGTCTGTCCAATCATCTCTCAGTACTCGAGTACTATTTGCCCTCCGGTTGGCTCGGTTGGCTCGTCCTCTGCTCTGGTCCGGCTCCTTTGCGAAGTGGGAATCTTTGCGCCACCCACTAGACTCCGGAGGGCTACCGTGCTCCGGTATCGTACTCGAGTAGAGGGTCGGGTGGCAGGTGGGTGTTTAATAGTCTTGACCGTAGATTTACTCGTGCAACCTTACTCGTACCTGAAGGTTAAAAGCCCAATTTGATCCTGGTCCCCTTTGGAAACCGCCCTTCAGACCTGTTGCGTAAAGGGCTCTAAATTTATATAGCATGGCAGCAGGCACCGTCCATCGGAACAGCCGGGTCGAGAGGGCAGGTCACTGCACAAGTAATAATGGCGATATCACATCCGCCCAGACGCATAAACGGCAGCGAAATAATTGAAAAAGTATTTTACAAGTACAGTACGGTACGGGGCAGACTGTCCAGTGCCGGTAGATGCGATAAAGTGGCCTTGTTGCTGGGTCACACGTTCTGCTCGAGTACTACTACTGTACTTAGTACTGTACTGAACCGTAGGACTCCACTGAAGGAATGCTCTTATACGAGTAATTCCGAGCTGGGAAATCTTTTGAACCAACAACACTTCTATTTTTGGTACCGATACCCAATCAAACCCCCCCCCCCCCCCCGCCTCTGCCGGTCCCACCCGTATCATAGCGCCTTCCTGCCCGCCAAGACTGAACTAAAATGTTTAGACCTCACCCAAAATCACTCGAACCCCTTTGGCGTAAGTTCATCATCACACTGATCACCCGGAACTACCGGTACTACGAAAATGAAAATGGACGAGCTAGGATGCATTGGTTACCCATTCCGAGAGATTCAATTGGTTTTCTCGCCAAAGGGAAAAATTGGTTTGAACTAAAGTAATCAGGATAAAACATAAGACACCAAGGTGACCCGAATAAAACAACAACCCCCAGGTAACCAACCAGACGACCCCCTATCTATAATTACCACTCATAAGAATAATAAGTACTTACATCCACAAAACACCACAGAGCCACGTTTTAAGCTTTAACATCCACACTCCCCTCAGTGCTGACGCAGCTCATAGCCTCCTCGGCTTTCTTCTCCCTCTTGGTGAACCTAAAGCCCATAATCATCATCAAGGCAGCCGCAATAATTCCGACAGCAGCGAGTGCACAGAGCGCACCAACACCACCCGCAAGCTCCGGCTTCATGCTCGTGCCCCCCCCCGTTGGTTGGACGTCGATGTACATGGACCTGGCCTCACATATATCCTCTTGTGAATCGCAGACCTTACACCATTGGTCCAAGTTGCTAATGGCTATTCTATCCATGGATCCGGAGAATTCGGTGTAGGGCATGAGTGCATTCTGCCCTCCTTGGCCAAAGAGCGGGTACTCCGTAAGGGGGGATTCGGGGCGCGTTCCATTGCGGAAGAGGAAGCGGACGTACATACTCGAGTCGGATGGGTAGGAGACGAGCTCAAAGACCATAGTAGAAGCATATTCAGGTAGCCCATAGAATGAGGAACTGGCAGACGGGAGGGAGGCTAGAGAGAAGAAGGAGAGGAAGGTGTCGTAGGATCCAAAGAGCACCGAGAGCTTGGGGGCGCTGCTTGGGGTGGTTATGGATGGGCTTATCTGTGTGAGGATTGCCTTGGCGAGGGTGGATCCACTGATAGAAATTGGGTTTGGTCTCGCGACAGTGATGTTTGCGTTCAATGCCCATTCAGTGGAGTCTGCAAGGTATTTGAGTTTGGCCAGGTCCTCGCTGGAAACACGTTTTGCAATAGTATAGTTGTGGATCCTACCAACGTTCAGGTAGTCGAAGATGGTGAAAGCACTTTTGTAGTTGACTTTGCTCAGTGGGATCACCCCCTCGAGCAGATCTGCGAAGGATTCATAAAACGGCTTTGTAGAAACGGACAGGTCCTTGAACTGCTGCGAGGCATAGAAGTTTTCGAAGCTCTGGTCGTGTTGCGGGCAGCCGTCGTCACCCTTTAACCAGATTGCGTCGGGGGAGTTACTGCTAACCGAGTGCATGATGGGGTACTGTTGGCCGTTGGCGGGGGTGCTGACTGATGTTCCGTCCGCGAGAGTCTCCGTGACGATTTGCGGGGGGTAGAGTCCTTGCAAGAAGACCTGGGTGGACTGGACAAGTAGTTGCTGTTCAATCGATTCTCGTTAGCTTATCATGTAATCTCTCACCAAGTGTCACGGGGAAAATAAAAAATAGGTATTACCTGATCCGGGGCAGAAGCAAACACTTCCTTCTCGACATACTTCCTCCCACTGATTCCCTTGATGAAGTGGGTGGAATTGGAATCAAGGTACCGAGCACGGTAGAATTCTCCTGAAGCATAGACCTGGCTTTTGCCCAATGCCGTCAATCTGGTCGTCCCGAGAATTTTAGGCGTCCGGTCTCCGTGTCGAGAGAATATAACGACACTGCGAACCGTCTCCCCCTCGGTAGCCCTCTGCCGAAGAATTGAATTCATGTTTGATGGGTTGGTTAGAAAAGGGAGACGGAGTAAACAGATCCAAAAGCTGAGGCTGAACCGATATCTCACAAACGGACGAAAAGGGTTGATGTGCAGACAAGGCCGGGGAGAGGTCGGGGAGTGAAGAAGGAAGGGAAGAGGAGGAGAGCTCGAGGTGGTTTCTTTATATAATTAGTATGATATGATAGACTACCGAAGCACACACCCCAAACCAAGGCCACAATCACTACACAGAATAAAGCACAGAACAAGTGATGGGGTACGATTGGTTAAGGTCACTCGTTCTATGATATCAGTCAGGGTGGTAATGGGTGGAAGTGACCAGTTACATCACACAAGGACACACGAGCGGGGGAAGAAGGGAAGGCAAAAGAGAGGGGCCAATGACCGAGGGGGAGATAGAACCTCGCATGCGGTGCCGGTATAGCAGCCTCTTCCCCCGATTGGACATTGTGTGTATTACATGACAAATATTTGGCACTGGTCGGGCTTATCTTGAGGAACCTGAGTCGAATTTTGAGCCTGGTAGGGTAAGGTCTAGCATCCCGAGGCGATGGCCCTTAAAATTCTCCCACGTGTGTCCCCCGCTAAGGCACGATGAAGAACAGGATGGCCATCTTGGAAAGATGAATTCAATTGATGTGTCCAGACCCTCGCTTCTTTCCGTGGTAGGTTACTGGGTAAGTTAGGGGTTTTCAGAGCAAGTGCTATCATTTCCCATCGTTTTTTAGTATCGAGTGAGCCCGGGAACTCGCATTAGCTTACTTCACGAACTAGCCACAATAGCTAGTGATATGTCCATGCTTCCATTATCGGTGATATACCAGTTCCAGGGGAGAAATGTTTTCGTACAGCTGGGGGATTATTTTGCAGGTTGACCCAAACTGACCCTTCAATAACTTTATTGTGGATGCGATACTTGCATGGTTCCCGTGTCTAAGTGCGCCAAAATAGCTCGAGGTACTTGCAAGGGGTGTGGGTTATATCAGATGTTACAGATACCAAAGGCTCTCGAAATCCATCAACAAAGGGTCAAAGTTGAATGAATTTGGGCGGAAACGGTGGAAAACCACCAGTAGTCTTATCCCATAGACCAGCAAGGCACTGAAAAGTTTGTGCCGCCATTGTCAGTGTTTGGGGGAGAGAGAAAGAGGCTAATAAGCGGCTGTCCATCGACAACCGGAATTTCGTGGGTGTGCAAGCTAGACTTCAGACAATATGGGACAAGCAAGAGCCGGGAACAATTGAGCCTTATACTAGGACGTTGGTTCCGCCCCTTCTACTCGAGTACTTGAGTAGTGAGGTCTGTTGTGTGGGATACCTTTTCTTTTTATTTGTCTTAGCGGAGGGCCTGAAGCCAGTCTTTTTTCCGGGGCAATCTCGCATCTACAGGTGTATCCAGAGAGGGGAATCCTGGAGGTCTTAGCGTGAGCTTCAATTATTCAAGTTACTACGGAGGCTGATATCAGATACCGGTATGTGACGACAGCCACGCTGACAATCACTGAAGAGTTCACAGGACCATAAAGGGTCAAACTCTCCTATGTCCCAGAAACTAACAGGGACTGCTCGAGTGCTGTGCACGGAATTTCCAGTGCCCCGCCAGCCCACAAAAGAGGGCGCTATGATAGTGATGCCGGTGTTCCCCCATGATCTTTCTATATTTCTTTTTCTCCCATGCAGGCATGGTTTGCTTGAATATCTGCCCGAGTAGGTCCTACAGTGGTACGGATCTTCCTATCTGCACCTGCCTGGAAGAGTAGCATGGTACTGGTATGGCAAAGCCAAGGAAGTGATTGTGAGTTAACCGTTTCTGTGTGGGTCATGTTTACGTAAAGAAGTAATGTAATGTGAAACCGGGGAAATATCGGATTCTCCAGAACTTTGAAACCCCTACCAGTAGTTGTACTTAGCAGTTGTGGAGTACGGTACATGTACCGTACTACCGTGACTAGTGCGTAAAAGGTAGTTCCTTGGACGTGTTTTTCACTTTCACACCTCGTTACAGTACCGTATGATAACTTACCAGCCATTCTGTTGGCTGAGGGTGCAGGGAGACTATGACCTGGACTGGAATCATCATCTCTTTGTTGCTCCACAGGGGGCTGCCCCCGACCTCCCCCCACCCCCGCTTTCCTGAGGCCAGCACCCTCACCCAACACCCGCAAGATACAGAAAACTCCAAGCAAACCGGAAAAACCCCCCGCGGACATGATGGAGAAAGTTTGTACCACTATCTCAGCGCTGGTCGGAATCCTTCGTCTGTACTCGAGTATCAAGTACCGAATCTCAGGCACTTTTAGAGCGGCGAAAGACAAGACTATCCCCTGTTGGTGCGATTATCGCTTGTTCAAAAGCCGTATTCGTGCTAGGGCGGCATGCCCAATTGTGTTTCGCTCTCTGCTTACGATAACATGTGGTGGTTAGGGTTTCCTTGTGCTCTTATGATACGTTAATTCGATTGGGTGCTCCTAGCTCCAATCCGACTTTTAAGAAGAGATACGGTGGGCTCTTTCACAGTACTAGTGTCATACAGTATGTTAACCTACGATACCTAGCCGATCGACAAAATTGGGCTTGGGGATGTTGAAGAAAGGGAGCCGTTGTTACCTCTTGGGGTTGGAAGGTCGGAAAAAAACCAGTGCCAGAAAATGGGCTAAAGGATGCCCGGTGTTTCGAAAAGTCCTCTACAACGGATCAGGTGCTCTCGAGTACCGATATGATACAGTACAAGTCCTCGGAGTACCAGGTACAGTTAGGGCTTTTGCTTGTATCATAGCATCGGGCACGACATATCAACACCAACCAAGAATGTCACCAACTCTAAAGTCGTGTAGTTGAACCACCACCTCCACACTTAAGATCCCCCGCAAACATGCCCAACTGGAAACCCCCCAGAGATCCACAGGGAAATATCGGTTTGAGCAGGAGCTAGGCCGATTTTAAGTTTGCATAGGGCCGACCCATCCAACATGTATGAGGCTAACCGTAACAAGTAATATCTTGGCATTATTCTCCCAATTAGGAAGAAAAATGGATATCACTACCGGACTGGGAAATGATCGACCGCTTAAGAAGCGGTTTGAGGTGGACAGTGTGACACAAGTTTCGAGCTAATACTGTCAGTTGCCCGAAACCATAGTCTACCGATAGCGCCGCCCAGCCGGGTAACCCCAACCAAAAGGGTCCGTGAATAGGAACATACAGTACCAGTACTCCCAAAATTCTCCTTAGATCTTGGTGCCATGCAATAGTGGCCGCGTTTACAAATGCCGTTTGATTAGGAGCTCTACCCCTGATAGTGCTCACACGGCCAAATTGCAGTTGGTGACTTCATGATCATACTTCTGAGCCAGGGATTGACACCCACTTGTCCTTTCTATGGGCCTCCATCCTAGTAGCTATTCAAAAAAGGGAGCCAATTCTCGGCGGGGAGAAACTAATATGGGAATTGCCAGCTCAGGTGTCCTGCTTCTACTTGGCCCCACGAGTACTAAATTCTATAGTATCAAGCCCCCCTGGTGCTTTAAGCATTATACCGTGTATATCAAGTTACCGCCGAAAGAGCATTTTCTATTCTTCCTACTCGTAATGCAGAAGTGTTATTAAAAAGAACTGTTATTGCATACCACCCAGATGCAAGGAAGGGCAAAATTTTGGCGGTACTTATAACAAAAATTTGGACATTACAAGTACAGTACCGGTATGGTTTCCACACACCCATGCCCGTCAGCGGTGTTCCTCGGGGAGAGTTACATGGCCTCGGCGCTTTGGCTTGAGTTGGTGCCCGTTGCTATTATAAAAAGTACCTGGGCAACAATAGTCTTGGTGAAATGAGCTTTTCACACTAAAAGCAGTCAGCTTCGACTACTCCCGGTATTGGATCCGCATTGTATCTTTCCAACCTGAATTTTGTGTTCCGGTTGTTTTAGCTCTCCCTTCTACTCCTATGCGGTTTCGAATCAACCTAGTGAAAAAATCCCGGAAAAGTTATGCAGTCCCAAAGTTGTTGATGAGTCAAAAAGCGACATTTCGCATACAAAATTGCTATTGTAGTGGGCTGTGGTCAACTTTGAAGACTGATCACCCAACCCTGTAGAGGAAACCAAATTCACAAGTCATACCTTGTGAAAACTGCTACAATGAATGTAAGGATGAGTGAGTAGATTGTGCACATTCCCCGGAGTAGTTCTGGGCGTGGGGGGTGAATTGGAAATGTTAGTTGTTGGTGCGAAAGGGTAATTTGACAAAAGACTTTCGCATGGGTACAGTACTGTACACTACTTGCGGAAGCTCCACTTGAACCTTGATTGTGTATGCTACCGATGGAGTGACGGCGCCCCTGCGCATAAACAAAAGTTAGAAGTCGGAAATCAGAAGTCTCGGCAGTCATACACCAGTCTACCAGGCAACAGAGGAGAAAAGCCAGGAAGGTACCCCAATGACACAAACTTCCTAAAACCTGAAGTAGTTTCCTTCCCTTCCGAATATTCGCCAAGAGCTCCAACTTCCAACCTTCCAACTGTGAGTTTGACCCACCGTAGATCTTGGCAAACTCATCCAGTAAGTCGTAATCGGGAGAGCACAGAGTAGACTTCCGGTATTGTCGCTGAGTTTCTACGCATGCCACCTAGGAAGGCGGGAGGCGGAAAGAAAACAAGAAAGTGCCGTACGGGTATGACATCTTCCTGCTAAGGGCATATTGTTTGGTACTCTTTAACTAGGGCCGTACGCAGGGGCTGGTGCTGATGCGGATATTGAAGGGCACAAGAGCGGGTGAATTGATTCGGTGAGGGTGAGCGGAGGCCTCATGGTTGTCCATTCCACTTGCCGATTTGGTGAAATGCCCTTGGCGGTTGTGGGGACCCGAGCTCCTATCTTTCTGGGAAGCACGCCGCCTCGTTGCTACCTTGAAGTGACTGGCACTTGCATGCTGAATGCAGTGAATGGCAGCTCGAGTGATTGGATATGCAGGTGTGCAAGCATGCGCAGGTGATAGGCCCAGGGGCAAAAGAAGCCCTCGGGAAGCGTCATCCAAGCAATGCCTATTACCTGCTACCTAATTCGATGGACAAATACGTGGGTGCTCGCAAACTAGGCTATGGTGGAATGAGTGTTGGACTTTGCTGTGTTTTTTCGTTGATGTGCACCATAACTTAATTTGGGCGCAAGTAGTGAATTTGGTATTAACTGTATAGTTGAGGGGTAGAAACAAAGAGGGCCAAAAGAGGCATCTAAGCTTTACCACTTGCCGTGGCGGCGAGGGTATTGGGTAGAGTGCGAGTGTCGTATTCTGCGTAAAAGCTCTCGTAGCATATATACCAAGTTACAGTCGCGATAAAGGCATTATCTCATAGCACTCGCATCGTTGTTTCGGAATTTCACAAACGTAACATTTTGGAATCCGACCCGGACTTTAAGTAAGCACATTAACTAGTAAACGCAATTCAAATATATTCTACCAGACTATTACCAGTGTCAAAACTATGAAATGTCCCTCACAATCAAACCGCAAGCCAGCACGCTAACTTCGACAACGGTCTGCATGCAAGACTTTCCATGCCTTCAACCATGGTGATAATCCATGTAAAGTGGTTTAGTGTTCGCCAGCCGTATACCTCTGCTCAATCATGGGAAGGATCAAAGAACTCTTTGTAACTGGCGAGGAGATAATGCTGGCGCAAAATTTTTGTGGCAAAAGTGAGCAGCAGAAGAGGCAATGAAATGAACCTAGTCGGTGAAGACCTCAAGTACCCATCTCGGACAAGAGTCCCCCCTCAAGCACCCCACACCTAATGTCACAATCGTGAATCTGTAGCATAAGCGCAGCGAGAACAAATGAAAACCCGACTTGAACAGGAAGACCGTAAAACACCCTATAAACGTAAAAAAGGGAGTATTTAGACCATAATCCCCCGCCGAGTAGAACTAATTTACTTTTTTGTTTATGTTGACAAACGAAGAGGGAAGAGAAAAAGGGAAAAAGGGAAAAAAAAGGAAGACCACCATTTACTCCTTGTTCTTGCCCTTTTCGCTCTCTTTCGCCTTTCCGCCTTTCCTCTCCAAGATTGACTCACGGTCCTTATCCAACTTCAGCTTGGTAATCTGGACTTTTGAGGGGTGGATTCCGATGGGGACCGATTGGCCGTTGACCTTCTCCCTGGTAACGCGCTCGATGTGGATGACATATTTGAGACGGTATACTGAGACAACCTTTCCCTCGCGGCCCTTGAGAAATCCACGGGTGATAACGACCTCGTCGTCCTTGCGGATGGGGATCGAGCGGACCTATGTACCATTTGGCTAAGTCAGATACTAGAGTTCGTAAATAAAGCAAAATCATAGGTGGAGAAATGACAGACGTTGTGCTTCTCTCTCAACTCCTTCGAGAGAGGTGAGGACATTATAATTCTGCGGACGGAAGAGGGGGCGCTAAAGTGTGCCTTTCTAGACTTTCTCCTAGACGCGGCGATGCCTAATTTCCACCACAACATCCAAGGTTAGTCAAACTCCCATCTCAGCCGTAATCTTTTTAATCTGTAACCCTTCCGCGGGTTGCAGAAATCCAAACGTACCGGCATTGAGTTTGGTCATTTTGGCAATGGTGAAGGGAGGTTGTTGGTGTCGTTGGTCGGTTTCCGCTAGGTTGTCGTCCTCAGTCGTCAAAGTTAGGAGTATAGATGAATTTTCGCTGTACAAGGCTGGCGGGTAGTCGTTGTGGGTGGGGTTATTTGTTGAGACTGTCCTGCTAGAGGGCAAGGGCTGTGCCCTAAAGGGGTTACCAATTGAGATCAGATCAAACACTGATGAAAGATTAGATTCAAAAGATTAGATTAACTGGATCTATACGCTAAAATTCGATCATAGCGGACGAGCAACCGAGTCCTTCCCTACACACGCCTCGCCTCGCCTCACCACGGCTCACGTCGTCCAGCCAAATGCTGTAGCATCTCTCTGTTCCAACTCCCTCACGTGTGGCCCTTCACTCTCCCTGGTAGCTCTACTCTATTGACTCTAGAAATCTGGTCATCCAGTACATTGAACTCAGTCCTTAATCTTTCATTTTCACATCATCCATAGTTTGCAACCTTTTCGCCTGTGTTCTACTGCAAGTCCGACGCGCCTCAACGTGAATCTGATACATCTCTCGAGGGGAAGTAGGAAAGCACACAGTGAGCAGTTTGTCCCATTGAGCTTTATCAATCTTGCTCTATTTTGCGATTTTTTAACGCGTTCCAGCCTCGGATATATCAGAGGAGGGGGTTTAGGACAGCTATGTCCTCAAACAATAGCTTTCCGTATAATTCACATCATGTCCCAGCAGAAAACCCTGCCCAATACAAACCTTCACTACCAAGCCATAACATCAACCAGACGTTTCATCAACAACCTTTAGCTGGTGGCTACGTTCGACCCGAATATGTAGCTCCACAGAATTGGGCTCCCTATAGCACGAGTCAGCATGCGTATGCTTTGCAGCAAACCTCCTCAGGGGGCTCCGGAAGCGCTGACGGTGGTCCTGGAAGGAATGATGGAATGGTTCCTTCTAGTCAGGCACAAGTGAGGGCGGCAGCAACCGCAGCAGCGGTGCCTCCTGCGCACCAAAACCAGAATGGGATTGGCACTCGTCAAGTTTCTGGAGCCGGAACCGGAGGCTACGATTATGTGACCGCTTACTCTCATGAGTCCAACTATGCACAAGTCTCTTCTGCCCCTTCGACGTCAGCCGATTCTCTACAATCACAATTCCGCACTACTGCTCCATCGACACAACAATATTTCAATTATTCCAGTATCCCGCAGCATACTGCTGCCGGTTACGTGCCACCGTATCAGGCAGCGACCTCGACTGCTTCTCCTACTACTCACATTTCGCAAACGCACCAGGCGCAACCTCGGGTAACAAAGCCAAGCTTACAGCAACCGCGATCACAAACACCGAGAAGCACCGCGCAGGTTCCCGAGAAACCTGCATCAGCATACACATCTTATCAGTCAACGCACAACACTGCTCCACCGCAGCAACAGCCGCTGTTTTCAACAACGCAAAACCACACGCTTCTATCGGCCGCGGTGGGCCAGCCAATAATCAATCACCTTCAAGATTCCAGCACCCAATCTACCCCAACAACCCGGAGCGCAACACCGGAGATTCCTTATTCATCTGGCCCTTCCTACCAAAAGACAAATGTGCAGGCAGCATCGCAGCAGCCATTATCGATGCTGAGAACTCAATTGCCGACAGGTCCTAGCCGCCAAACTCCCATAATAGGATCCTCAACACAATCCGATGATCGCGAGGATCTGTTTCGGGCCATTCGTCCTCCAAGGGGCAATGGAGAGTCTATACAAAACACCATGGATGTGCAAGATCAACAGGGTACTGCGCCAAATTACGCCCGGAGTCTGCAGGAACAACAGCAAGAATATCAATATCAACAACAGATACAAAACCAAGCGGAAGCCCGGGCACAGGCACAGGCTCGAGCAAAGGCGGAGGCTCGAGTAGAAGAACAGGTGCAAGCCGAAGCAAAAGCCCAAGCAGCAGCAAAAGCTCAAGCAGAAGCACTCGCTCAAGCAGAGGCGAGGGCTCGAGCGGAAGCCCAAGCGCGAGTGCAGGCTCAGGCACAAGCAGATAGAGAAGCTCAGGCGCAATTACAAGCACAAGTCCCAAAGAATTCCCAAGTAGCTAAGAAGTCGAGAAAACGGTCTCAAGGAAAAACAAAACAACAAAACTCTTCCTATCAATCCCTAGACGAACCCCAAGCAAACCAACAATACCAACTGTACCAGCAACAACATCAACAGCAAAGCCAGCAGCGGAATTATCAACAGCCGCAACACTACCGGTATTATCAACCTCCAGTGCAGCAAACAACCCTAACAAATAATCAGAATAATCAGCAACAGTTGGAGACTTACGCCCACCCCACCCCCCTTAGGGATGCCGCCACTCACTTGCCGCCACTCGCCGGATATCACCCTGAACCAGAGCAACATCATGAAGCCCGGGCACAACAGCGGCCAGAAACATATACTACTTCTCACCCACAAAATCAGAATTCAATGGCGAACCCTTCTCAGTATCCTCCCCAATATCAACATGAGCCGCACCAGGCTCCTAGGCACGGGTCCCCTTCGCAAAAAAGCACTCGCAATCCTCAGCCTCAACCACTTTCACAGCCACAACTCCAACAATCCTCGCAATATCACTCGCCGCCAGAACCTCAGCATCCGCCGCAAGAACAGCGTCAACATTTGCCACACTCCACATCTCAAACACAAGAAACCCCTGAACCCAAGTCAGCGAATTTAGGACCAATAGATCCTACTGTGTTAGAGCAACAGATGAGAGACATGGTAGAACGGATGCGCTACTATCAATCACAGGATCCCCACACCTTTCAGGCTGTGTGGGACAGTGTCCGCAAGAGCAATTCTAATGTTAATGCAATTGCTGGCGGAGGAGACGATGGGCATCCGAAAGCTATCATGCCTAACACAGGTAACTCCCAGCACAGGATCTCAAATGTCAGCTCGCCCCCTTCGATCGATAGTCCCTTGGTTAGACCTGTAAGCGTTGCATCCATCGAAAGGCGTACAATGGGCGAAGATGCTCCACCAATACCCTCTCAAAGTGAAATTTATGCGGGTTATCACAACCGAACGAGCAGCAGCCATGATGTGAATCCTATCATTGACAATCAGCCCTCTTTCGAGTTGGCCCAGCAAAACTATTCAGTTCCCCAGCAGCCAGAACAACTACCCCAGCCTCCCCAGGTGACAGCACAGAGCGCTTCCTCAAACCAAGTTCCAACAGTTCCACATCCGAACCCGCCAACAAATACCCCATCTGTATCGCGTGCTATCAACACCAGAGATACACAAGCACCCAGCAATAACACAAGCAAACATGGATGGGATATTGAGCAAAAGAGACGTGTTGCAAGAGCTGTAGCGAGTTACCTGTGCAGCACTTCGGAGAGTGTTATATCAGAGGAGGCTGTTATGGAGCTTCTAGACAAGAATAACCATTTTGTTAGCTTGTGCGAAAAACTGGAAAGCCGTGGATTCAAATTCGATCGCGGGGTGTTTGCTCGAAAGTTGTTGCAGGAGACATCAGGGGCAAAGATGGGAAAGCCAAAGGCGAGGGAAAGGGAGAGTTATAGCGGAGGTGCAAGAGTACTCGGCGAAGTAGACGACAAACAGGAGAAGGACATTCAAGAGAAACAGCAGCAAGCTGTAAAGCCTACGCTTGTTGTGAAGCTATCACTCACACCCTCGGTTACCTCGACGGGCGCGAATACCGGCACACCAGCTCAGCGGCAATCCTCTCCAAGCGTTACAAATGAAATTTTGTCGCGGTCGCTTGTTCCTCCCCCAGCGACCCAAACTTCCACACATAGCCCGGGCACGACAGCTCCAGCAAAAACCCCTTCACAAACGGGGACCCCTGTTACGGTGCCGCGAGGAAGAGGAAGACCTAGAAAAAATCCAATTGGGACAATTTCCGGACCACCAAAGACTCCTGCGGCTCAAATCATCCAGCAATCTTCTCTCCCAACACCCCCAGTGACAGTAACCTCCAATCCCAAAGATAGCCCACTACCCTCGATAATTTCCTCTCCCCTTTCTACCCCTACATCCGCACCCCTACCCAACCAAAATTCCCAGCTCCGATCAAGGGATCCTGGCAGCGAGAGCGTCAATAACGATAACATCTCCGAAATCCCCAGAAATCCAACACCCCAGAGCGTGAGAGCCGCACACACCGCCCCTCCACCTCTTTCCTATAATCCACTAGGGCATCGTAAAGACCCACAATTCGTGACCCCGTCACTCGTGTCCAGGACACCGACACCTCCGGTATCAACCCTTCATCCCACCCCTCTGACAACCACCACCTCTACAGCTGCAACCACCTTTGGACCCAACCATCTCAACAATTTTCCAACAAAGATGATTTCATCCAACTCAACAGTTGACTCTGCTCGCGGGTCCCAAAAAACGGATCATAGCCCTGCAGAACATAATGAATCCGGGGATAGTCGCGAAGAAACTAGAGCATCTGCCGGGCCTCCCGGCAAGCGAAGATCCCTTGTTGTCAAATTGCCCTTACCAAAGTTGTCGCAACCGAAAGGTAATTTCACCAACCACCTCCCAACCTCCCCTTTTCTAGATCTAACATTAATTCCTCTCTAGCTAGGGAGCCAACCGTGCCACGTGCAGAGAACCCACCTATTATCGACCTTACCGATCCCACCCCCGAGCCGCAATCTGTCAACCCTTCTCCTAACCCAGAGTCCGCAGCAACAAACCCTCGTGAGGTACAAAAGACTAAACAAACCAGTCCCGAGCCCAGCGTGGTGCCGGCGAAAACCCCAAAACCAGAAATAATTCTTTCGGAACAGCCTGTTTCTCATATTAGGAGGTCTATTGTCGGGAGGAGATCTAAATACAATCCTAATACAATCGTCATGGATCTCCTCCGGACCGTAGGGAGGCACCCTACTCTCCCAGCGCTCAATTCCGGACTGGAGGTGTTAAAGGACACCCTGCCAAATTACTTTAGTGGACCAGTAGATTTGACCACAATTCGTTGGGATATATTAGATCCATCCCCACCCTTTGCTCATAGTGATGAAACGGAGGATGAGGCCGAGATCCTAGATAGGTCTCTGGGAGCTGTTGGGGTAGGCGGGGGGCTGGTTGGTGTTGTGGCTTCGCCTGCGCCTGCCCCGCGTAAAAGAGGGCGTAGAAAGAAGGGCGATGTAGCCTCTAGTGTTCCTGGCCCTGCACTCCCGGCATCTACGGGCACCCCCTTCCCACGCCCGCGAGGTAGACCAAGGAAGGGGGCGTCCATAACACCAATCAGGAGCACCATAATCAATAATGCCTCCGGAGACGCGAGCGGGCCATCCAACAATGCTAGTTTTACGCAACCAACTAGAGCCTCTGCGAGCGGTGCCGGTGTCCCGGGTGATGGGCCCTCCCCTCGCGTTGGTTCCTCCGAGGCAGGTGGGAGACAGAGGGCATCGGTGGGTGCCAGTGGCTTACGAAATGTCTCGACACCCTCGGGATCCAACATCGCTGTATTGATCCCTGCACTGAGTGGAGCATCTAAATCCGAGTACCTCGCCACTCCATCCAACGACCGAAAGCGGAAGTCGGAGGAACGAGCCGAGGGTGGGAGGGCTGGAAAGACCCCGAAACTAAGCGTGAAGCCTCGCTCTCAAAAGTCGAATCGTCCAGAGCCCTCCGGATTTAAGATTTTTGAGTGTCGTTGGAAGCATTGCCGTGCAAGATTGCACAATTTCGAAAACTTGCGAAAGCATGTGTTTAAGGCACACAAAAAACTAACCACTTATAATGCTTATGCATGCCTTTGGGCATCCTGTCATCGCGAGCCTCCCGAAGAAATGAAGAAAAGAGCATTGGAGCTCGGAACAATCCTCCCGGACAAGATATCCCACGATTTCAAGATAGGTGAAGAGTGGGAGGCCCATATAGATGAGAAGCACCTAGCGCAGGTCAAGGAGGAACTAGGCCTCGGCCCTGCGGTGCTCCCGAGTGGTATGAATCTCCCCTATGCTTTCTCTACCTTACATACGAAACTGACAATGTCAGACTATGAATCTGGAATAAGTGACGTGGACTATATGTCCGACCGTGATGGACACCCAGTGACTCCCCTCGCTGTCCTAGCTCCTCCAGGATACCGGTTTACCCCTCCCCCGGGCTTCCCGGTAAACCCGCAATTTAGACTTGCGCACGGGTTACCAACACCGCCTGCTCGTAGGAGACGTAACGCGACCGGTCGGGAGGGGGCACTAGGAGTAGTTAGAAATCTGGCGGCTGGCTCGTCCGACCCTGAAAAGCCGGATGATGATGACGATGAGGGATGGAAGGCAGACCAGATTCCGGCGGTGGAGGAGGAAGATGTCCAGATGAAGGAGGGAAATTAGAGGAAGAAGTAGAAGAAACGCCGTGACTACGGTGGCCCGTATCTTGGCTCGCTTGGAAGATACTTTGCCATCTTTCATGGCATCATTCTTTCTGTTTCTCTTATCTTTTTCCACCGCCGTCGCTGGGAGAGCTGATGACTCGGCAATGTTGCAATGTTTTTTTGTATTTCAGAGACCCCACATCTTTGCTCAGATACCGCTGCTTTTTTTTTCTTTTTTTCTTTCCCTTTCTTTTTCACACTTCAATTCTACAAGATTTTCCAAGGCTCTAAATACCTCTTGTCGATTGCTTGCCGATTGCTTCGCTTCGCCCCCTTGAATTCCGGCTCGCAGATTTGCCCCGAAAAAAGTTAGCTAATATCTGCTGAATTTCCTCCTTCCCCTTTCCCTTCAATCTTCTGTGCAACCGCGTTGTTTTGAAGTAGCAATTGCATAAACAGCGATCCAGGAGCACGATGCATATTTTTGTTAGTCTAGCTTGCTTTTCCCGCCCGCTTAATTCCCTTCTTTTTTGATCTTTTCATTTTCTCGTCGGAGCTTTCCTATAAGTTTGCATGAACATGGGAATTGATATATAGCAATCGCCTGGTTTGACAGGCGGGGATAGTGGGTTGGATAGATGAATGGAGGAAGCGAATGAGGGAATTGATAGCAGGACATGTTTGCAGAATTAAATGTACGATAGCTTTCCAAACACCAATGACCAAAATTGCATATCCTACTAACATGAATCGAAAAACATCCCAGTGAGCAGGTAGTAGTTTTGGGCTACTTGGTCAGAAAGATATTGTGAATGGCAATGCACCTAATTGCCACGCGTAATTTACACCAGCGAAATACATGTCGGCGGGGGGACAATTTATTCTCCATCCCACCGCACACTACAAAATCATTATACTACTAGTACTTCAAGCTTACACAAGTTCTTGGACGCTAGAATATGATGAGTGAAATCTCTACCTCGTCACTCGGCCACCCCACTTAAAAAGTGGCCCTCCCTAACGAAGAGGATACCCACTAAACCAAGCAGGGAACTCATCCCCTCGGCCAAGTCTCCCAATCGCCAATATATATGACGGCACCCAGCCACGATAGACCTCTAGACACTTAGACTACCTAAATCCAATTCCCATAGGTCATGTTAGTACAAACACAACCTCCTCCACCAACTCTTATTTCATGTGGAACACCACGCAAACAATCCACCCAGACCCATGCCAGAACCGTACCTTCCTGTTACCGGAAACCTCTGAAAGCATCTCATGCGATATGCTCGATTCTAGGTGAGATTGTGATAAACGCCGAGGGGGTGCACTTGTCCGACAATTTCTTTGTTCGGGTTCTTTGTTCTTCCGTGGCGGTAGGATAATTGCACAATTTTATCACTCGCTACGATACTGGCGTAACACCACAGTGGACTGTGGATCTCGGGATGGCGTTAGGGATGCGCTTTCGTGGGCTGAGGGAAAAGTGGAATGAAGGAAGGGGAGTTTGTGCCAGCTGGTGACTGGTGAAGGCTTAGGAGAGAAGTGTTGCTAGTTATATTCGTTGAAGGAAATGGCATCACGCATGGGGTGTCTCGGTCAGGACTTGAATTGAATGGCGGATATATGTTTACCTAGCACACAGCAACAGTACTCTTTATCTAATAAGACACGTTAACGGTGATCGAAAATGTTTAACCTAGGTGCGAGCATGAATAGTGCCATGTCTGTGCTAAGCAGCCTTAAAATAAAGGTGAGAAAAACCAACCGTAGCCCAATGAATAGTTTCCCATACCACAGACTGTATTTTCAGCTATCTGTTGAATGGAGACAAGGTGTCGCCATAGAATCACGACGCCAAAAGCATCCAGAGTAGATGGATGGTGTAGGGTAAGGGATCAGGTCTGGCCTCAATAATTTCTGTAAATTATGGTATCATAAACCGTAATAATTTACATGTATCACATAACACTAACTCTCACAAGTTCTGGAAGGTAAAACCTGAGTAAAGTATGTACACCATCTGTAAGAAAAGTAGTAGCAAGTGAGAACTCATGACTGCCCTGGACCATGTATCCACCACAAGTTCAACACTAAGACACACCCGGCTTGAAAGTTGGAAACCTAAACGAGTTTATCATAAGTTGTCATTATTTTCATTCTAGTGCACTTCGGAGCATACGAGCCCCCCAACACCCTTCCCGGAGAACCCTGTAGTTGAAAAACTAACTATTGTTTACTGCCGACTTCCCCGTTTTACCTATCGCTCTGAACATTAGGAGATACTTCAGGTTTAGCAAAGGCTGGCCAATATTTGTTTCTAGAAAATATGATCGCTCCTAAGACTCACTACAGGACCTCCCTCACTCGCGCCAGAATATCCCATTGCAGGCCATACCCACCACTGTCCGCACACCTGACAGCCTTGAGCCGCCTTTCTCAGGAGTTCCCCACATTTATTGAATGCCGACCTAGATTTTCAGTTTATTCTAAGTGGTTTGGGTTGCATGAGTAGCAAATTTAGTGCCATCCTGGACTCCAAAACCCACCATTTACCTTCTCTATGCGAGTGCGGGTAAATGAGATACTCCCCTAGATTGTAGATGCTACCCAAGACATATTCGGGGGCATCTGATGGTTCGGTGGAAGTCAGTGAAGATATAGGCTCAACTCCAAGTTGATATTCTCCCGGATACCGTATTTCCCAACACGTATATGAACCACCCCCCCTACTTGGTGTATACATATTATCATACCAAATACTCAATCGTTAATACCTCAGGACATACCTAGCCACCCCAAAAGCAGTGCCCGGGGATTCCCTAGAAGCTAACACAATATGTAGAACACATAGCTGATACACAACCTACGACCTCCATTGATGATAGGTCTTAGCTTAGGATTAGATAAGAAATGGTGAAAGTAATCACCTCTTTTTTGGACACGGAAACCATAAAATAACTATCCGTGCACGGAGAATATTAACAGCTGTATCACAGAAGTCTTTCTTCTGAGGGATCTCAAGCCCGATCCCCGGATTAAGATCTTTTGTATCTCCCTTTGTTTTAGTGAGCCACATCAAGAATTTCCATACCTCTTCTCCATGAGGACTCCTTGTTTCGGTGTGACTGGCCATGTTCCACTATTTTCTTCACGAATTAGAGACGCCCAATCACCTTTACCCACCGTTGTATAGTAGATAAAGAGGCTCAAGCCCCCTTCCTGTTTCAAAAACTCCGTCTAGAAAGCAGGAGAGATACCCGAGTGATTCTCTATGAAAATAGGACAAAAAAGAAATAAAGATCTTCAGCGGAGGAGGTTCCAAGACACCCGAGGGTAAATTATGGGACATTGCGTGTTGGATTATGCGTCCAATATAAGGCTCACCCCGGCAACTGGGGCCTGGGTCCCGCGGAAATTAAAATTTTTAAAATTTAATGATAATTATGATGGTTTTTATGTCCACAATTCCTGCAGCAAGCAGTAAATCAAGACACTTTAAATTTAAATAACACAACAGCTCCTTAATAATCAGCTATGATTATTTGTTCTACAGGTAGCTAAGAAGAAATAGTTACTTATGGTACCAGAAAGTAGATTTTACATATTTTGAGTTTTTTGCATATAAAACATGCTACAGAGGTCATTGGAGGATCAGAAATATTTTCTGAGCTATGGAGGACATATTTAATCTCCCTAGCTAGTCGGAAATGAAAATGAAAAAAAAAATTGTGGTTGAGGTCTGAGAGTCAGGTTTTAATTGGTACAGGCTCATATTATTATAATAATATTATTATTATTGTGGGAAATCCAGTCTGCATGGGACAACTTCTTGTATCCCCTCCCTAGCCCTAAGGACCTGCTCTATTAGAACAGATATCATAGCTGTATTCGGTGCAGTTAAAGATAGCCCTAAATCCCAGAAACCTCGATCATCTCCCCATTTGTGCTGGAATAGCTTGAGAGGGGAACCTAAGCCTTTGAACCTATTATGAGCCCCAGGAATCCGGACTCAGAGGCACAAGTATCACATTGGGTATGTCATCGTCTGGTATTCTCTAATTATTCCTAAACCCCACTCAGCCCTAATTTCAAAGCATGTTCAAAGAGTTGGTCTCTTGATTCCGCCCTAAACCCACTCATCCACTATCACTCTCCTCACATGGACTTGCCGTTTTCAATAGTATCCAGATAGCCTAGCGCCAAGATTCGTACCCGAACTAGTTAGAAGAAGCCTTAAACAGGAGCACCCATAAGAATGGCGCTGCCACTACCTGAGTCTTAAATCCCTATAAGTGGCTCAAACATTGCTCCATTTAAAATACCTCTCTACTCTCTGAATCTCCAGCATACTCTCTATCTAATTTTTGTGAAAAAGAAAATGGAAAGGTGGTCGAGGAGGAGCCTTTGTAGTTGGGAGTTGGGAGTTTTTGGGTTTGAGGTACTGGTTAAATGTTTCCTCCACCATCACCTAATTCAAGCTCCCAGCACCAAGGCATCCGGATACTTTTGAAAACAGCAAGTACACACATATATCGCTCGCAAACCCGTGAACAAATAGCAAACAGCAAACTTTAGAAATCAATCGGAATCAGGAAGTACTATTTGTACATTCTCGGTGAGTGAAGACCACGCCCTCTACTTCCCAGCAACTAACAAATCCTACAAGATCGTTCGCTCTATCGACCACATCTAGTTTGCCCACCCCGCACAAGAAAGTACAATACCACACTAATGCGCTCTGTAGCAGTGGAACGTCTGCCCAATCAACTTATAGGCCGAGATAAAACTTAACTCAGAAGGCAAACTCCCAACAGGAGGTATCAGAGGATGTATTGAGAAAGTGTAAAGAAAACTGTTTTCCGGACTCCGATGAACCCTACACTAAGATGAACTTTCCCAGTCTACCTACCATGCTTGAATGGGCGTCTATGGTTGCCACACAAACGTCACTGAGGTAAACCCTACGACATCAGGTTCCCAGAAAACAAAAGCTCAGCGAGTGAGCAGCTGTGATTATCCTACTAATTATTTTGATACTCTCTCTAAAAAAGGAAAAAAGGAAAAACTATTGACCTCACCATCCTACCGTTTATATCACAGCACATATGAATATGGGCCGATGGGGTCGACGGAGCTAGGCACCCCTTATAGAGAACATTTCCTAAATTATGCTATCTACGTATGCAGCGCTATATGAAAGGCACCCAGGCCCGCCAGTGTCTCCAAGAGAGCTAGGCCTGTAGGCACTATAGAGTGAAACTATTCCGCTAATATCAACTGTACGACAAATTATATGTGAAATATAAACAAATGCAGGCTGAATTCTCATCTTGCACTAGTATCCGCCGAGAAAAACGTTCTATAGGTCTAGGCGTACAGCGCCCTTAAAATGCAAAGCCCATTATACAACGGGAAAATACAAACCTTCAATAGAGACGCAACAACTCTAGCTATATATGGCAGTAGAATATTTCCCACATGTTTATAGCCCCTACTATTCCTCACTGTGCTGTGCCGTAGGGTACCCGCCTAGATTCTTCCATCTCCCGTTGGTGGCGTTCAACTGTCAAGGCTATTGGGCTCGAGCAAGCCTCTCCTATTATTCTCACTCACCTCATCTGCAGGTGGGGCGCCACAACTACTCGAGTATGCAGGACAAACAACTCATTGCGTACAAAATTCTTGCATTCCCAGGTTCTTCAGGGTGCGGTTCTCACCGACAAAAACAACACAAACCTATAATTCAAGATAGTACACAACCGCGCTACACCTCACATTAGAAAAATGCCCCTATAGCCTCAAGGGGGGGGGGGATCCTACCAATCACCCACTCCCGTTGTGCAATTATCGCTATTGTTTGTAGTTAACTTTCAAATACTTTGTTCCTACCCTTTTCCCCTATTTTTTGCCCTCCCTTCACCGACTTGGTACGTGGCTCATTTGATGATTCTTTTCATACCTGCTTTGTGGCTTGCATGTCTCGGTTATACACCCCGATGATTAAATGCAGTGCAATATAGATAAACTAATGAAGGTAACTAATTCCTCCCTCATTCTACGAATACGCTGAGACGCCTAGCCCGGGTCCACATACCGTGGGGGCACTCCAGAGCTTGGCAGTTGTATATATTTTCTTGCTATCATACAGCTATTATTTTAAATTTCTTGCCCAACACGGGAAGGCAGACAGGCAGGTTTTGTGAAAACGTCCGACGGTGGCTAGCCGGCATGATACAGTCGCGCGCTATCGGCCCCGCGAGACCACGGAGGACTTCGGGACAATTGCAATTAGGATTGGGTGTTGGGATCTGAGGCATTTAGTTGTATGTTCGATACGGTAGACATCTAAATAAGTACTACGCCGGTTTTTGCGGTTTTAGTTTAAAACCAGACATTTGAGGTATAATTCGGAAAAGGAAGCAGAGTACCGCTATCATGCCATGGACAGCCTTCGAACGCTTTACCATTCTTCAGGTAGCGCTCCAGGCGTGGCCATAGTAGCTATCCTGGCTCACATGGGAGTATGCTGTTGGACTGAAATTGTCGCGTAAAGGATGCTTGCGGTAGATCCATTGATCGGGCTAGTAGCTACCCCAGGTGACAGAGGGATACTGAGCAATGAATGGGGTAATTCCCGGGTCCGGATTCTCCTGGTAGCTGGGTTAGCTTCAAAACTTCCTTACACAAGGAGCCATTCAGCAACTGTTCTACAAATGTATTTCATACCGGGAAAAGCCTGTAAACCCAGTTACGGAACCGACCCTAACTCGGTCGAAGGGAGTACAAGCAGAAGGTAGGATAAGCCCGGTACTGTACCAGAGCTCGCACGAGCACAGCGCATACATTTTTATGCCATGCGTTGCCTACGAGGCTTGGTAAATTTGCAACAGGAAACTGCTACTGCAATCAGCAAGCCTTACCGCCAACCAATCCACCCGTTTCAAAACCAGAAACTTGAACTCACCATCACCCAGGGAAATTCTCTCGATCGCCCACAAGGCTGCGTAATCCCCCGGGCGACGGAACAGATGTTGATATCAAGAAATTCTCTTAAACGAATCGCCCCAAAACTCATATTCTACACGCCTTTCCCATGTCTCTTGGCTCTTACTGTGTTGTCCCGATCTACCTTCACTCGTGGTCGGGTAGTAGGTTCATTGTATTACTACAAGCGCCTTGTTATTATTTCCCTTGCGTTGTCACACGTGCAATTGTTGCCCGGTTCGGGTATCCCCCCGACCACTCGGGCCGAAAATGTTCCATTTTCTACCTCTTTGGTCACCAAAGTCCATGGAAGTACTCGAATATGTTTCTCACGTGTTCGGCCCAAGTGAGATGGCAAAAATAGCCCCCCCCGCTCGATAATAAGGCAGCCAACCACAGTACAAGCACCCGGGAATATGTTTTCTCACAGTTAATTTAGGTTAACCCGCAAAATAATCCCTGTCTTGTACGAAAACATATTACGAGGTGCTTGTACCGGTAGGTTCTACATATTTGTTTATGATACGTTGGAAATAGGGATATCATATCAGATGATACTACAAGTAATCTCGAAATCATGGCAGCGCCAAAATCCAGCCCTCGGCCCCACCAGCAACTTGGTACTTATACTTATATCATACAGTAAAAACTCTTGCGATTCGCTAACAGATTATTAGTGGAAATCGCCCATGCCCAAGATAGGTTTAGTTTGGCAAGTTAACGTTAATCCAATATATTCGGTAACTACAAGTGCCATGGGTGATGTTTTCGTACAAGACAAGGATTATTTTGCGGGTTAACCCAAATTAACTGTTCGGTAACTTTCTAGGGGGCACTTGTACCAGGAAGCATTCCAAGTTAACGGAATTGTGAAAACCAGCTAATGGGACACAACACATCCGGAGGGCCCCGCATACCGTGTCAGGAAATCACCAACACTTCCCAAGAGCCCTTATCTCCGAATCCGGGGACTAGAGGCCTACCGGAGACAGTGAATCGCAAGTCCTTCCACGGTATAGGGAGGGGGAATAGCGGATGGGAACATAGACACCAGGCTTGCGCTCTGGGTTACGTTCAAGGTATGTCGGAGGAAAAAAGAAAAAATCTTGTAACGCTGGAGAGCTATCCGGGCACATGGTAAAAGGAATAACGGTACAGAAGATCACGCCTCTCGCTCAGCTTTCTCTTTCTATGCTCGAGCACGTAGGCTATGCGTGAACTTTTAGTGAAACGATACTCGAGTATAAAGAAGTTTGTACAGGGTACAGTACTCGAATATCATGTGAAATCAAACAAAACACACTACAGCTGCTACAGTGGATCTTGGGAATGGGTAGTGTAAGGCTAGTCCATGCTTCCGCGTCTCAAGGTGGAACAAAGGTTGCTTATCAAGCGCCTGAGATAAAATACCTATTCGATAGAAATATTACCGGTGGCTTATTGCAAATCTACAGCAAGGGGTGTGATATCACGGTCCGCCGTTATACTCGAGTACTCGTATGCAGGCGCCAAGTGCCGGCAGGGTGCTGCAGTAATGCAAGCTTCAAAGAGAGTAGTTGCAAGCAACTTGCTATCAAAATGCCCAAGTTAGCAGCTTTCTAGAACCTGTGAGCGCACATCTGGGCTCTGGAAGTCACTAGCAGCCAGTAGCTAGCTAGTTACCGGTATCTAGAGAGATCAGAACCTCGGGATCGGCGACAGCTCCCCCGAAAACCTGGCATAGAAATGTAGAGCTTCCAACACAGGGGCGCGACCGCGACCCACCAATATCACATCAGAGGTCGCCAATACAATCCATGACACTAGGACCGCCGAGCTTTTCGAAAAACGGAAAAGGCTGAAACGCCACCATTACCCTCCTCCGCCGAGGACAAGTAGGGCAGGGGCAAATAAGAATCCGGTATCATACGATCGAATTCTGCCCAGTTCCTCCCTCCATCTCCTGTTCCAACTCTGCCGATGTTCCAACTCTGCCGATGTTCCAAGGCGTAGGGCGAGGCAAATACCAGAGCAATAAATGGAGCAAAGGCGGTCAGAAAACATACAAAAAGCATTGATGGAAATTCCCGCGAATCTGTAATTGGGATGGGATGACTGTGGAACGGGGGCACAAGAATGCAGCCGCAAGATACAAAAATCTGTTATATTATAATAATGCCGCTGCGTGTTGCGGGGATTGGCCGATGCTGTACAGTACTTGAGTTTACTGTAAGAACTAGAATAATTGATACCCGTGCTAAAACGTCCAAAATTCCTCTCCAGGACAGGGGGTCAAAATCACTGAGAAAACTGAGCCTCCCAAGAGAATAGAAAAGTGTCAGACCCTGCCAGGAAAGGCAGCCCCGACGTCCTAGCACGAGCACGAATTATTCTAGTTCTTACTTGTATGGTCATCTAAGAAAAATCCCGGATAGGCTAGCAAGGGTAAACAAGGTGCGGCGAAGAGATACCAACCCTCAGAGGAAACTGAGCTGCCCAGAGAGAAGACATTCTGCGGACTATGCAGTGTATCACGTACATGCCAGTACTCGAGTATACAGACCTATATCTACCGTATGTCACTACACTTTTGCATGCTCCTTTGCCGCACGAATATTATTATGCAGAAGGCTGACCCGCTACATCGAGCTTGTTGAATAGGACGAGAGTCACGTTTGCCTGCTCATTCATAACATCTGTCTTCTTTTTCCCCATGCGAATTCCATCGCCTGGTTGGATACCATAGTCATTTGAAAATATGGGACATTGTGATACCTTAGGTGAAGGGGGGTTTTAAGGGAAAGGAATACACAGTCTACTCTCGAGCAATTCCATCCCAGCAGACGCACTTGTGCACGAGCAATGTTAAAGAAAAAAAGTAAATAAAAAAGTAAATAAAAGTGCGATAAAATGGTCGCTTACTGGCCGATCACTGCCATATCGATCTACTCGAGTATTCAAGTTGTCTTTCTCTGACCCAATGGTGCCCGGGGTCTTTTCTTTTTTAAATTTTTTTGGCTGGGCCTTAGGGAGGAAAAAGGCAAAAAACCTGGAAAAAAGAAATAACTTTCCTTATCCCCCTTCTCGAGTAAACTCGACTCAGTTTGCTTTTTTTCCAGCTTACCAGGAGAATTCCAGAGCGAGTCTGGTGTCTCGGGCACAGGGAATCTCCCAGTCAAGCCAGTCGAGCGATATTCCCTATCCATGCAGGAAGGAGTGAAAAAGAAAAAAGAAAAGAAAGCCCCCTCTTCCTTTCTCTCGAGAGTTGAGAGATCTGCCACCGAAACACATCCCGGGATCAGAGACAGCTCGTCTCAGCTGTTTCCAAGATGCTGGGCACATGATCCGATCCGGTATCTCCTCCGCACTCTTCTTGCCAGAAAGGCCCGCCTGATAGATAAGTTTGAGAGGAATAACCGAATGACCGGGGCAATATCATATCGTCCCGTTACTATCATATCACCCACTATCGAAGTATGATATTGATGTTGGAGTGCGGACTAGTAAACCAGACTACAGTGCCATGTTGTTTTCTCATTGTGCTATGTAGTCGTCGTCGCGATCCGCGATAGCATCAGGGTATGAGCTACCCCTTCCATGCTGCCGGCATGTAATCAACTTCGAAAGAAAAACTCAAAATTCAACAAACTCGTTCGATAGACGGTATATGGTATGCATCTACTGTGTCATAACGTAGCTGCAAGCGGGAAGGAGAGCTCGCCTTGCTGCTGTAACAAGGAATGGAGTCATAGGTACTGCATAGAAGTGCTTTCACCTATAGATAGGTGGTGAGAAAATAAGTCTTTGCACGACACAGCACGAGTATTCTTGTATCGTTGCTGCACGGGCACACATACAAGAGCTAACCTACAGCTCAGCTGGTTTCATCACTGTGGTTAGCTATCGTATAAAAAGCCTCAGACGATTGCCGTAAGTTATTTAATACTACTCCAATCACCCAGCAGCAGGTACGACACCCGTCATATTGCTCCATGCTAGATTACCTGCTCTTTTCAACTCTAAAGCGCGTAGTTACTGCTTGGCAAACGGGGAACCTCATGTCGTTGCTGTAGAAAAATCGAACCTGCCAACCAGTATACAGTACTAGGACAAAAATATTTCCGAAAAATCATCGTAGGTGGCAACCACACAACATCAACCAACGACTTCGATTGCCAGAATGCCACCCAAAATGAAAGAGAAGACTCCAGGAATTGGTCACCTGTCAGATATTGAGAAAGGGGAAATTATTGGACTCTGGAATGTCTACCAAAGTGTGGCAAAAATCTTGCCGCTCTTGACATATCCAAGACAGGACTCGGTTGTACGAAAGTTCATCCAGCGGTGGCAGCAAAGAAACGACCACCATGACCACCCAACACCCGGGCGCCCCCCGAAAGTAAACCAGCGCGATCGGCGAAGGCTCCTGAGAGCAGCGAAAGCAGATAGACAGCAGCCTCTGCACGAGTTAACGCAAACGGTGACTCCACATGTCAGTATACGAACAGTTAAGTGGGTTTTGGCAAAAGCAGGCATTAAAAAATGGCGAGCAAAGAAGAGGCCAAAATTGACTGAGGACCAGGCTGCTGCACGCTTGCGCTGGGCCTTATACTATGCAGATTGGACTGAGGAGGATTGGAAGCGGGTGATATGGAGTGATGAATGTAGTATAGAAAAGAGTAAGGATCCACGAAATGTATGGGTTTTCCGTACCCCATATGAAAAGTGGGATAAGGAATGCATTCAAACCTAGGAAAAGGGGCCAGGAGTAAAGTTGATGTTTTGGGGATGTTTTTGGGGTCCATACCATGGTACCTTTGTTCTATTAATTGTCCAGTCCGTGGATCGATTCGTCTACCATGATCTTTTACGCAACCTTTTACCACCGGTACTTGAACGAGTTCAACAAACGACCAGTGCCGAGCCTATCTTCATGGAAGATAACTCTAGGGTCCACAAGAATGACGTGGTAAAGGAATGGGAGGAGGAGCAAGGAGTAGATGTGATGGAATGGCCGGCATGTTCACCCGATTTGAACCCAATCGAACATCTTTGGCGTCGACTGAAGGAATGAATGCAGACAATGTATCCCAACATTGGGGATACAAAAGGAGGACCAGAGGCAGTTCGGAGACATCTCGCCGAGGTTCTTCCACTCGTATGGGATACGCTAGAGTCAAACTATCTGGAAAGTCTGTGGAGAAGTATGCCCTCTCAAGTTTGTGCAGTCATTGCCGCCAATGAGTGGTAAACGAAGTATTGATTTTTATTTTTTTTATTTTCTTTATATACATGTATTCTGCTACCTGCATTTAATATTCATACTCATTCTTGTATGCTTTCTATATCTGGTT
This sequence comes from Tuber brumale, assembly GCA_014065205.1. Taxonomy (NCBI): domain Eukaryota; kingdom Fungi; phylum Ascomycota; class Pezizomycetes; order Pezizales; family Tuberaceae; genus Tuber; species Tuber brumale. The sequence continues at coordinate 84,233 of JACCEG010000473.1, forward strand.
CAGGTGGGGGAGGAGGAAATGTTGTTACTGCTAAGCAGTATGTATGGGAATTTTTGATGGTTCGGAAATATTTTTGTCATCCGACTGTAGATAGTCAGCGATATCACATCTAATCACCTTTGTCCTGAACTGCACCTACTGTACAGTACTCCAATCCCAGTGATGCAACTGCAGGCTACCCAAAAGAAAAAAATTCCGGCCACCCAAGAACCAAATCATTCCCATGACGCTTCGCGCCCCAGGCAAAGGAAAAGAAAGAGGGGAAAAGCACGAATCAGCCCCGAGAGCAATATTGCAAGAACGACCAACCGTTCCCTTAGTCGAGTATTTCTAGCTTTTAGTTTTTTTCACCTCCTCTCCTATCACTTCCCCCCGCGATACGGCATGGAGGAAGATCTTGGCCCGCGACGAGAGGGACGTAGGCTTCAAACCCCCCCAAACTCACACTGCCAGTTTACCGCGATAACAATCCAGGAAGGAATGGGAAGGGGCGAAGGGGATCTGTAACATGCAAGAAGTATTCGATCACAGGAGCGGTGGGTTCGTATGAGCCCTGAAATACGCACGGCTTTTTCGCCATATATTTTGAGAACCCCTGTTATTGGGTACTTCTTGCTACGGGTTGGAGGAAAACTCACTAGCCAGTGGAAGGAGCGGGGTGTTATAATATTATGATTATTATGATACGAGTAGTTCCCGCCCGTTTGCAGGGTCAGGCCCGGTCCGTCCCCACGATTCTCTGGCTGGTTCCTGTGGGTTAGCAACGCCGGGAGGGAAAGGGAGTGGGGGTGGGTCGGTGGAGCAAGTGTTACAGATCATTGAATCTCACTCGCCAAAAAAGGGTTTTCTTTTCCCTCTTTGGACATCCCCTCTGCTAACCTCGGGGGCTAGAGATTCCGGGGGCAGCGAGGGGGCATCTGCCCGCGGCTGGGCTGGTTTCTGGTAAAGCCTGGTTCTCGGAGAGAAGGGGACTATGTGTAGGGAAAGTTCGGACAAGGTCCGTGACTGTGAAATCAGGGAAGTTTTAAGTTCTGTGTAGTTACCTCTCCGAGGGAAATAATATTGTCCGTTGGCAGCGTTAACCGTAGACCAGATGGCCATGGCAACACTATTACCCCACCAACTCCACAATCACGAAAGCCCCCCTCCAAAAATAAATTCATGGTAATACGATGATAAAATTAATATTTTGTATACCATCCATCAACCTTAATAATTGCTTCCACCCTATTCACCATTGATCTTGCCAAAGTATCAAACCCTTTAGATCAAGAAGTACTAAACAATAAGTAATGGTTTTCTCTGTTGCCTTTCTGACCTCATTGACATAAGCCTTTATAAGATATAGCTTAAGGTAGTCCTTGTAAAGCTTATCTTTCACCTGAGACCAAACATTTTCAATTGAATTGAGGGTCTGGTGAATAGGCAGGAATTTTTAAAAGAGTAATTCCTTATCTTCTGAGTTATTTCCTAAAGGGTAAGTGAGTCTTAACATTATCAATAATTAAAAATACCTTTTTCTCTTCAATTCTTTCCTTGATATCCTCCTATATTCCTAGAGAGTCATACTAATTATATATTGTATAATGTTATTAATAATTAACTTTTCAGTAACTCCATACCTAGCAGAATTAGAATCAGGAAATAAAAGCAAAAAGAAACTAGGAGTTTGACTATAAAAATAACCAGTTATCATCTGGCTAATTTTCCTCCCTCTTTTTTCAGTAGTTGGTTTTGTAATAAAATCTCCTTGTTCTCCTACTACTGTAACTAGCTTGATATTTGTTTCACCTACTCAGGACTTACCTAGTAGCACTTATCTTTCCAACTTGTTAAATCACTACCCAGTTAGATATTTCCTTGTATTACTATTACTACTGGATTAGTATATTGGTAGTGATCACTAGTTTTATCTTGTTTGGATTTCATTACTTGTTTTGTTAGTTATATCCTGTTGCGTTAAGTCCTCTGCTTTAGGACTTCATTTGCTTTACTTTTCACTACTATGATAGCTATATTGTATTATTTCCTTGGACAGGATAGTATTGTTATGTTTCCTAGCTATAATCTTTTGTATTTAAAGAGCCAACAATTCCTTAAAGATTTAGTCTTTCAAACCTTACAGGAATGCCCTTCTGAATGTACTACAAGTCTAATCAACATTTTATCTTTACCTCAACTTTACTATCTTTGAAGAATACCTACTGATACTTTTTCCCCTATCGTATTATTGTCTAGGAATCTCTATGAGATTCTTGAGATACTTAGGAGAAGGTTACAGGTTTAGTGTTAGGCATATGGAAATCTGAGACAAGTGCACAGACCCACAGTAGGGTAACCGCATATAGACTCTAGATTTACCAAGAGGCCAACACCCCCTCTGGTCCCCTTATGGGGCTTGCATATCATTAGCAAAATTTTGAGTGTTGCGTCCTGTGACTAAAATGTCACATCATTGAAGCCCACTTTATAACACCATATACAGTGCCACCGGCTGTCCAACCACAAGCTGTTTGGAGGGTATATGGGAGGAGATCTTTGGTGACATCTGGGAAGTAGAATGGAAGAAATGCATCAGAGGTGCATTGAGATAGTAGGCTTCAAAAATAGGCTTCCTAAACTATGGGCCAAAGGTGACGGAACGTTTTCGGTGAAATACTCCAGGAGGATGTCCCAGTAGTGAAGGCTATTGAGGATATACTAAATCCACCCATACCCTTCTGAGATGAGCTGTATATTGGTTGGTCCTAGTAATTGAACCCCTCCATGGAGGCTGGTGGACCAAGGAGAAGCATGCTCAGATAGGAGGACTAGATAAGTCAGAGATCCTTAAGACGTTGACATGTTAGACTAGGACTTGCGATTAGTACTAGGTGGCCCAGTATAAACCTGATCACTTCATGACCAAAGAGACTACTGGAATAATAATCAACAAGATTAAAGTAATATGATAGTCTATACGGACAACTAAGTTGAAGGCCGCTGTTTGGTATAACAAATAGCACAGTCATTCCAATAGAGGAATACTATTCTATAATTGTAAAAGGATGTGATAAGTTTCAGGGTCAAATGGTGTTTGCACTTATAAGATTCTGGACATTTGCGTATTAAAACCAGAGTGGTACTTCAGAGGCCTAGTAGTTAGAGGTAGTCTGCGAATACTCAGATGTGGAATATAAATATCGAAGTGCCTCGTGAGCTTTACAGACATCATCAAGCAATGGAGAAGAGATCTTATCAATATAAAATTGTTTATGCTTTAAATCTTTATCTTACCTATTTTATCGTGACTACCCTTCCTCGATAGTTTTTTCAAACAGAAGATTTTGGCCTACATCCCTTAGTTATACTAGAGTTTGACCTCCACCTAACCATATATTGATAGTTCCCCAGTTACCAAGGCTTACTATATGAACTACGAGTACACGTCAAACTCCACGCTCAGCTCTCACTTCGATTACATTTTTGAAGTACCTCACTGTTCCATTTATATTCATACTTTCGAAGAAATATTTGACACTGAGTTGTCCGAAATTGAAGAAAAATATATGTAAGAACCCTTATGGTTCACAATACCTTTTGGGATCCTAACGAGGGATCAATTCAATCGCATATATCGTACCTGGCATGGTTCAAGCTTTAGGTGGAGTTCGACGGAGTCGGAAAACCTCATCGAGTGGATTATCCAGTACTCCGAAAACAAGAAACCAGGCACAGTTAGTCAAGGACCATCCATCTCCTTGGCTTAGGCCTAGGAATCCATATATATACTACAAGTACATCTTGAACCTCGAAAAAGGGAAATTCAGGTCCTGAACTCAGAATCAGATCACCTGAACCCTTTTTACCTACACCTCTAAAGTACTTCCAAAATTGCATACTATTCATACGATTCCTTAAACATTTTAAAAGATATTGAGAACTCTGGTATGAGGTATCGGTAATCACTCATCTAGGGCTATTAGAACAATTGGCCTATCTGGAAAAGGTAACAATGGCTGAGATACCACAAGATCCATAGAAGAGGATAACAGTGGGAGAACCCATGGACACCTGACCGGATACGACAGAGACCGATAATTCAGTCATATGGAGTTCATCTCCATCTACTCCACAAGAACCATGGTTCTAGAGAGGAACTATACCTCTCACTCACTGATCTTTCAGCGTGGCTAGTACCCACCGTATATCATGGGTATCCACACCAAAGTCTGGAGATCATACTGCAAATCTAGCCAAGCTAGCTAGTCGTCTGAGGATAATCTTGAGTCAAATAAGGCAAGATATGGATATTTTACTCGACCAGGTCAACATTGCCTTCGAACATTTCAAGGGAGCCACGTAAGACAATACCTTAAAACTACTTAAAGTTCAACAGCAAATCACGGATAGACAAGATGTCCATGATAACGATATTGCGATCTTGTTGATACAGCTGGCAGGTGTTGAACAGGATGTCAAGGATATCTAGTAGGATATGCTATGGGAAGTAGCAAAGAAAATAGATACACAAGACAAGCATCAACAGGAATATGAAGATGTAACCATGAGGTTACATGAAACTCTCAAACAACAAAGCCAAGAGGCATTAGCCCAAGATCAGATGTTGGAGCAGATGGTTACTAGCCTCAGAACGGAATTCTTAAGATTCCATTTTCAAAGCATCAATTGTAAAAAGGATGTCAACCATACCCTAGGGCAATGGTGGTTAGACCTTACAACCTACAAGATGGAGATCTGCAATCTCTAAAACCAACAACAGCAGCAAAATGAGAAGATGAATAATATCCTAAAGATATTAAGGCCATCGGTAAATAAGATACTGGCTGCCGTACCAAGTAGAGAAGCTACCAGACCAGCTGTTACATTCCCTAACCAGTGTTAGTTTTCAGTACCGGGTAGACGATATCTCTCTTGTTCTCTCTCGATGATAGTTCTTAGGCTTGTGCCTACGATAAGGTAGGAGAGACTCTCGTGTCTCTGATCGTTATCGCTTATCGTACTCTTTCTTCAACTCGACTCTTATCGTAGGGTCCTCGTCTCATGTGTATGTATTCGTAAAGAGCGTAAAGGTTTTATATTCGTAAAAGCATAAAGTAATAAGTAAGGACATAACTTAGAACGAAGCATGAAGAGCCTATCTACTCGGCCCTAGTGGCCTCCTAATATATTTGCCCTTCACCCCCTTGTGACTCACTCCCTAAGTTATGTGCCACATATGACTCATAACTGTGAGTCATACCAAAACATTATAAACTAGTCATATGACCAAAGTGGTCGCATGTGCAAAACCCATGACTTCCAAATGAGGTCATATGCAAAACATAACATGTCATCATAACCATATCATATGACCAAAGTGGCTATATGTGCAAAACCCATGACCTCTAATGAGGTCATGTGCGAAACATAACATACCTATGACTCATAACTATAAGTCATGTGAAAACCTCTTCCTCGCTAAGCCACATTCATGACACCAGCACCTTAACCTGTAGTTGAGGAGAAGAATGATGAAGAATACTATGCTCCGCCTACTCAAAGGGAAAAGGGGAAAGGCAAGAAAGCCACTGATGCATCACCGTCAGGAGACTAAGGAGGTAACTTAGGAGATTCCAGCAATGATGACGATGATGATAATGATGAGAGAGGTAGAAGGAGAGGAAGTCAAAGCTGTAGCAGGCCAGGACAGATACCAGATTTGTCTGGTATAGTAGAGACACTTGCTAATGTGATGGCGCTTAATATGAAGCGACCATCAGAGCCACCCCCATTCTTGGAGGACAAATCCATACAAAACATGTATGTCTGGATTATACAAGGTACGGACTATTTTGAAAGAAATCCGTGGATATGGAATAATGTCTAGGAACGAGTTATATACACACTCAGTCGTACTAATAGAGATATAGTGCTTCCTTATACTATTTGGTATAGGAAGGCTATGGACAGACTTTCAGGGAAAATCCAGTAGCCACAATTGGCTACATAGACTCATGTTGCATATGACATAAGCAAATGATTCACCCCGGTGGAAGCCAGAAGACAAGCGCTTTGAGAAATAAAGCTGGTCAAGTATAAGGGCCATATTGAGTATTACCACACAATTATGCACAATCTAAATATCAGGGTGTGCATGACCGGAGAATCCTGGAGGGAGGAAGTTGAATCCAAACTTTTAAAACAAATTGTCTGCAGGTTACTGGCCTTGTAATACACAACGGATCAAGAATAGGAAGAAGCACTTAGGGTATATGGTCAATCAGAAGAAGTACTTCTTGCTAGAGAGAGGCTAGCAAGAGACCAACCGCCCAAGTCAAAGATTGTCCAAGAGGTCAAAAGAGAAGACCAATGGAACTCTAAACAAAAAGGACAAATGACTAATAAACCTTTTATCAAGGGAGGTGGAGCCCCACTACGAAAGCGAAAATGGAAAGATGAGCTGGAAAGGCTAAAAAGAAAGATGGGTGGTATGGCGCAAACAACCCAAATAAACTTCAAACAGGCCCATACCAGTATCCCGCAGAGCATGATAGACACGCGGAGGTGGGAAAAAGAATTGTACACATTGTGGGAAGAAAAACCTCACTTATCAAACATGTTGGGAAGACGTCCATATATCAGTGGCAACAGTTAGTTCAAGACTAATAGAGATGGAAATTTGTCATGCAAGATCGGCTATGGTAGAGCCTAAATTAGTTTGCAGAATCACTACCATCCAGCAACCAGCCCAAATGAATAGCATCTGGGAACTAGCGGATGACGAAGAACTGACCAAAGTCAGTTCATTGGCACTAACGATGACAGCGTTTGGGTATTCAGTGTCCGTATGGTACCAGAATAGAAATAGAAACCCCTTTTGGCTGGGGTGTATTGGGTACCAACTACGATAGGGATCGGGTAGTTCGTGTGCAACTATGGCAGTTGAAACTCAAAATGATCAAAGCAGTGTGAAGCAGGTCTCTCCTTTCAGGATCAACTAGGCTCCAAGTGAAGGGACCCTATGAGGGACTTAGGAGAGGGTCGAAGACAAGAATCAATATATGGAGAGTCTTGATTGAAAGAGAGGATAGTGAACACACCCTCATGGCCTAGGAGCCAACAGTATGAAGTTCTTTGAGTCACCTAGTGGCCACCTGCTATCCATGTACAAGCAAGTTACTATACCGAAGCAGTTAGGACATAGCAATGTAAGATCTACCTGATAACAATATACGATATAAGGATAACTGATGCGGACCATTCCACCTATCATATGAGTCTGAGTTGTATTATACTTATATACTGTCTAGTCTTCTGGCCAGAGTGTAGTGTAGGGATGTACTGCTTTAGTGCGTAAGACCCCTCTGAGGTAGCAAGACAGATAACTGAAACCCGAAGGGAAAGTATCAGTGAAAGTGGGAACCCTACACTTGGGGTGGAAAATGGCTAATAACTGCCCAATAATCTGCTATGAGCCTAGGTCTGGCATATTGGGAGAGGGCATCCAGTCTGAAAACTGGTTGTGTGCAATTGCATATCGGTAAAATGCCTCTTAGTGTGTAGACCCAGATTGTTAAAGCTAAAGAGTTACTAGTTTGTCTGAGGAGACCTGAATGGTCGAAACTACATGGATGTAGTAACAAATATCTTGTTACCTATACCCAATACCAATGATGCCTAAACGTAAAAACTAGGGAAAACTAATCTATGCTAAACGCGTGGAATTAGCTGCTACGAAACTAAAACGATACAACTGTTGGGAGGGGATTACTTACCTCCATATACACAATAAGTGATATGAAGTTAAAGTCTTATTAGACTTGGGATCCAATGTGTTTCTTATCAATAAGGACCTAGTTGTAGACCTTCGCGTTCCTAAAGTGGAATGCAATAATGCAGTTAATATTTTAGACTTTAATGGATCATTAGCCCCCTCAGGAGAGAAGTATTATACCCTACCTATAAAGTTGGAAATAGGCAAAAACCCACATGTTTCGGAAGTGTCTTGCGAAGTAGCTAAAGTAGATCATTGTGGAATAATAATTACATTTGCTTGGTAGCATCGTGAATACTTAGTATCTCACATAGAAGATACAGAGAACTGGACTTTTATAGCAAAAGGGTGTGAGAACTGTGTGGAAGAAGATCAAGGGATAGTGGATATAGTTGAATATAATGAATCAGTTGCTGGGGACCCTAATGCCTATCACATCAGATGAATCAGAGCCATTGAGAATATGGTAGAACTCAAATCATTACCGAAGAAATACTAGCATTACAAACATTTGTTTGAGGCAAAGATGGCAGAAAAATTAGCCTCCAGATAAACCTTCGATCAGGAGATTAAGTTGATTATAGGATCAACTTCCCAATGGGGTCTAATATATCTACTATCCAAAAAACAGCTCAAGGCTTTATAGGAATACTTGGAAACCATGATCAAACAAGGAAAGATCAGCTGGAGTCAATCACTGGCAGAAGCACCAATATTATTCGTACCCAAATTAGATGGCAGACTACACCTAGTTGTGAACTATCGAAATCTAAATAAGATTACCATCTTCAACAAACATCTCCTTCCATTAATGTCTGAACTTTGAGATTGTATAGCTGGTGTAAGGGTCTTCACCAAGTTAGACCTTAAAGACAGCTATCACATAATAAGGATTAAGGAAAGAGATAAATGGAAAATGGCTTTCTATACGAGATACGAACACTATGAATATAAGGTCGTACCTTATAGATTAGTTAACGCCCTAGCAACTTTCCAAGATATGATGAACCAAGTACTTAAAGTATACTTAGATGTTGGAGTCGTGTGTTACCTGGACGATATTCTTATTTATTCAAAGGATGAAAAGGAATACATCAAAGCTGTTAAAAGGGTTTCACAAAGTCTATTAGACTTTCAATTAGCGTTATCGCTAAATAAATTGACCTTCCACATTAAAGAAGTAGAATTCCTCGGCTACATTGTGGTGGTCGATGTGGTGTCTATGAGCACCCGCAAGGTGGAATCCATGGTGGTTTTGAAACTACGTAAGTCAGTTAGAGATGTGTAAGTCTTTATTGGATTCATTAACTTCTACCGACAATTTATAAAAACTTCTTGGCTATTTGCAAACTCATAACCAAGACTTTACCAGGAAATCCAAAGAATTTCAAGTGGGGAATTGAGCAGAATACAGCTTTCGAAGAACTGAAGCACTGATTCACCATAGTACCCATACTCCACTACTTTTTTCCAGAAAGATTGACAGTGGTGGAAACCGACACTAGTGATCTCATGCTCAGTTCCGTCTTTTCTCAATACTTTGAGAAAAGATTATAGCCAGCAGTGTTCCATTCACGAAAGTTAAACTCAGTGGAGCGCAACTATGAAATTCATAATAAGGAACTTCCTGTAATCTTCGAAGCATTAATGGAATGGAGACACTACTTGATTGGAACAGAAAAACCAATTACAGTCTTTACGGATTATCAAAGCCTACAATACTTTCTCACTTCAAAAGTCTGGAGTAACCATTAAATTCGATGGGCTCTGAAGTTGGTGGAATACAATTTTTGTATTGTATACTGACCATGTACAAAGAGCAGAAAGCCTGATGCATTGAGCAGACAGCTGGAGTACTGACCTGAGGAGGGAGCTATGCATCGTGAACAGAAAACTTTGAAACCAGAAAGTTTCTTGGTATCACTAGTAATGAGGGTAGGCGATGAAGGAGAAGACTGGGATGGAGACAAGGACTTGGATTTAGAACCTTGAAGAGGTGGAAAGGAACCCGTTATTAGAGTTAAGAGATTGAGCAAGATGGTATACTTGCTAACAAAGGACTCAAGAATGGCAGTAGAGCATGACCTGTATGCTATGAAGGATGACATTGTCTTGCAATATGTATAAGTATTGATAAGGATGGGAATAGATGTAGGGGTACCTGCAGGAACTTACGGAAAGGTTGCTGCAAGAAGCCGATTAGCCGTTCGAAGCGGAATCTCTACTGGAACTGGAGTAAATGATACTGGCTACACCGGTGAACTCAAGGTCATATTTTTCAACAATAAAGACATAGACTGCCAGATAAGAATGGGTAATCGCATAGCCCAACTGGTAGTAGAAAAAATGAATACTTCAGACATGATTGAAGTGGACTACTTAGAAGACACAAAATGAGAAATCATGGAATTTGGAAGCTCCAATATAGCAACAAGATCCTTGATTGTTAAAGAAGAGGAACTGAGTATCAGTTACCTACAGGCATAGGCTAAAGACAATGAACACTGGTACGACATTTCAGAAGTACTGGAAAAAGTTCTAATGTCAAATGCTATAATCCTACAAAAAGGTATGAAGCAATTTATTCCTGAATTCTTAAGCACAATACAAGCAGCTATCGAAATGGAGGCAAGTTAGAGGCAATGGAGGGAAGAACTCATTAGGCTGCAAGATGAAGTAAAAGAGTTCTCTAAGGATTGGACCTTAACTGATGATCTACTATACTATAAGCAAGCAGTATTTGTACCAAATAGTCAGCTACTATACATCAAGATTGTTGAAGGATGGCATGATACAAAGGTTGCCGCACATTTCGGATAAGAGAAAACATTGGACATCATTATACAGGACTTCTCTATAAAAGAACTGGTGGACTGGGTCAATGACTATATATGATCCTACAATCAATGCCAGCATAATAAATTACCTAAATATGCTAAGTACGAATTATTGCAATTATTGCAAATACCTTACGCAGCATGGGACATCTATCTCACTGGACTTTATCATACAAATGCTGGGGTTGTAAAGATGTACTCAGATAATGGTAGTAGTAGATCAATTCACAAATATGGCATATTTCATCAGATTACAAATATTGGCTACCATCAAAGATGTCGTGAACACATTCCTGAAAGAAGTCTGAAAGCTGCACGGCCTGTCAACTGCAATCGTCTTGGATATGGACTCACAGTTCGCAAGAAAATTCTGGAAATCCCTCTTCAAAGCGTTGGAAATTAAGCAAAAAATGTTGACTACATATGACCCTCAAACTGATGGACTAACGGAAAGTACCAACCAAGTGCTGGAAGGATACCTGTGAAGTTTTGTCAACTATGATTAGGATTACTAGTATCAGCTACAACTACTAGCTGAACATACCTATAATAACTCAGCAATCAATGCTCACAGGATGTCACTATTCTATGTGAACTATAGATTCCATCTACAGACAGAGTAGATAATAGAGCATGAAGCTCAAAATCCAGGAGCAACACTCTAAGCGAACTGGTGTAAAACTATACATGAACAAGCATGAGGGTCACTAGAAAAGATAAGGTAATGAATGTCAAAATACTATGACTATAAAGATAGACAATAGCTGGACTGCAAGATCGGGGACAAAGTAATATTAAACGTAAAAAGAAATTCACACCCAATGGAAATCAAAGAAGTTAAGCCCAAAGCTGTTCAGTCCTTTCCAAATTATGGAAAAGTGAGGATCACAAGAGGTCAAGCTCAACATATCCGATCGATGGAACATTCATCTTGTATTCCATATTATATTACTGGAACCCTGTCGCGAGTCAGTTCATGACAATCTTCAATAACCTTTTAGAGAACTGGAGGACATAGAGGGTAATCTGCAATGGGAGGTTCAAAATATAGTAAGAAGTAAGATTTGCTCTCATAGGAAATGGGTATGCAGCTGCTATCTGGAGAAGTGGGAACTATGGTACTTCGTCAAATGGCAAGGGTATTCAGAAGATGAGAACATATGGGAGGCAGCTACCGGTATGGAAAATACAGAGGAAGTTGTGGAAAACTTTCATAATGAAAATATGAGCATGCTAGGAAGGGTAGAAGTAAGATAGTAATGAAAAGGTTTTCCTACCGTGGCTAAGTAAACATGGAAGATTTTTACCCTGATCATACTGAGTCTTAAAATGTATTTAGAAGAATTATAAAAAGTTATAAAGGCATTCAAGGTGAAGCCTGGTAGGAGGGGGCTCATGTTAGGCATATGGAAATTTGAGACAAGTGTACAGACCCATGGTATGGTAACCACACACAGACCCTTGATTTACTGAGAGGCTAATACTCCCGTCTGGCCCCCTTATGGGGCCCATATATCATTAGCGAGATTTCGAGAGTTGCGTCCTGTAACTAAAATATCACATCAATGAAGCCCCCTTCATTATACCATATATATTGCCACTGTCTGTGCGACCACATGCTGTTCATAGGATATCTGAGATGGGACCTTTGGTGATATCTAGGAAGTAGAATGGAGGAAGTCCATAGCAGGTACATTGAGATAGTAGACAACAATGTTAGGCTTCTTAAACTATGGGCCAAAAGTGACAGGATGCTTTCAGTGAAATACTCCAAGAGGATGTCCCAGTAGTGGAGGCTATTGAGGACATACTAAATCCACCCATACCCTTCTGAGATCAGCTGTATATTTGTTGGTCCCAGGAATAGGACTCCTCTACAGAGGCTGGCAGACCAAGAGGAAGCATGCTCAGATAAGAAGACCTGGCTAAGTTAGAGACTCTTAAGACGTTGACATATTAGGCTCAGACTTGCGATTGGCACTAGGTGGCCCGGCATGAGCCTGATCCCTTCATGACCGAAGAGACTACTAGAACAATAGTCAACAAGACTAAGGTAATATAATGGCCTATACCGATAACTAAGTTGAAGACCGCTATTTGGTATAACAAATAGCAAAGTCATCTCAACAGAGGAATACTATTCTGTAACCATAAAAGGATGGGATAGGTTTCATGGTCAAACAGTATTCGCACTTATAAGATTTTGGACGTTTGCGTATTAAAACTAGAGTGGTACTTCAGAAGCGTAGTGGTTAGAAGTAGTCCGCGAACACTCAAACACGGGATATAAATATCGAAGTGCTTCCCAAGCTTTACAGATATCATCTAGCAATAGAGAAGAGACCATATCAATATAAAATTGTTTACGCTTTAATTCTTCATCTTACCTATTTTATCGAGATGAGCCTTCCTTGACAGATTCTCCAAACTAAAGATTTTGGCCTACATTATTTAGTTATACTAGAGTTTGGCATCCACCTAATATTCAGTGTAATCCTTCAACTCTTTTTCTTTTTTTGGATATTGCTATACTTATTTTTTCCTCTTTCATCCTCCTCTCTTAACAGCTACCTTATCTGAGTATTTCTATATTATCTTTTTCATATCTCTCTTATACAATTCCTATAAGTTAATACCTATTCTGATTTCTCTTAGACCAGATCCTTATCCAAATGAATCATTTTTTGTACCAACTATTTTTCTGGTATCTTTCTGCAAGTATTCTCCTTATTACCCAAATAGAGATATGAGAAACAACTGTTGTAGAAATCTCAGAATGGCTAATATTGCAATTGCTGAAAGCTTTTTCTATTACAGAATTATCCTGAAACTTGGTACTTTTAAAATATCTTTCTCTTCCATTTCTCTCACTATCATCTTAATTTCTTCTTAAGATTATATATCTTTAACAGCATTGAAAGAAATATTTAGGTAGTAAGAAATTTGATAGCAGGTTATTTAAGGCTTGTATAATCCAGGAATTATTCTCTTGGTAAACTTTGAAAGAATCTAGAAAGAAATAGGCATTTTGGTATAACTGTAAAGAATAGAAGACATGGTTTCTTAGGGTCCTGTTTGGCAATAACTGTTCTATTCCATTTTGAGACTGTTTGCCATACAAAAATTAGTCATTCTCCTATTTTCAAATAGTCACTTTGTGTGGAGTGACGGGGTGGGATGATCGTTGTCAAACATGGTATAAGATGAAAGAATTAGGAAAATTGATTAGATTTTGGTTGAGATAAAAGAATTTCTTCATGTAGTATTCCAGGTGAGGAATGATGATGAGAAGTGTGTTGCAATGGCCATTTAGTGTATGATCGATCTTGTGAATGGACAATAAACTTGAATAAAAACTCTCTATCACTTGCCCAGTCTGAAACATTCAAATTCAGACCTAGTGTCATGATCTCTAACTGATATCAGTTCTCAACAATGGGTAGACTATACTTCTCTCTTTTCTTGCCAATAGTTCTTAGACCAATGTCTATGATAAGGTGAGAGAGATTCTCTTATCTCTAGTCCTTATTGCCTATTATACTCTTTCTTCAACTCTACTCATCTAGTAGAGTTCTCGTCGTTATTCATATTCAAAAGATAAAAGTGTAAACGTCATATATTCATAAAGGGTAAAGTAATAAGGATGAAAGCAACTTAGAACGAAGTGTGAAGTGCTCATCTCCTTGGTCTTTTTAACTTTATCTTTTTTCTTTTATCTTCATGTATTCATTATTATATAGAGTATAAGAACCTGTATGAAGTGCTAGCTATAGTATAAACAATCCCCATTCCTCCTTCCACTCAGCCCTATAGTATCCCCCAGACCCTATAGTATTGGCCTAACCGCATATCTCCACCCCAAAAGCCCCTACATATCCATCCAAAAACAGAAGAAAGAACCTCAAAGTAAAGCAGGAGAATATAGTAAGGTAACCATGTGGAACTTTATCAAAAAACAAAGTAAAAATCACACCAAAATCCTACAACAACCTAGTGAGAATATATGTACTGGCAGGCAGAAAAAATGTTGAATAGTTCTCTGAACGAGATGCAGACTGAGTGTTAGGCGGACACCGAACTCAAGTACATAACTGAGGTACCTAGGACCAAAATCTTTAATTGGAAAATCCGTCGAGGAAGGCTCGTCTCGATAAAATAGATAAGGTAAAGAATTAAAGCGGAAAAAAATATTATATTGATAAGATCTCTTCTCCATTGCTTGATGATGTCTGTAAAGCTCGGGAGGCACTTTGATATTTATATCCGGTGTCTGAGTGTTCATGGACTACTTCTAACTACTATGCCTCCGAAGTACCACTCTGGTTTTAATACGCAAACGTCCAGAATCTTATAAGTGCGAACACAGTTTGACCCTGAAACTTATCACACCCTTTCGCAGACACAGAATAGTATTCCTCCATTGAGATGACTGCGCTATTTGTTATACCAAACAGCGGCCTTTAACTTAGATGTTCACATAGACTATTATATTACTTTTAGTCTTGTTGACTATCGTTCCAGTAGTCTCTTCGGTCATGAAGTGATCAGGTTCATGCCGGGCCACCTAGTGCCAATCGCCAGTCCGAGCCCAACGTGTCTGCATCTTAAGGGGCTCCGACTTTTCTAGGTCTTCTATTCTGAGCATGCTTCCCCTTGGTCCGCCGGCCTCCGTAGAGGGGTCCTATCACTAGGACCAACCAACCTACAGCTGATCTCAGAAGGGTATGGGTGGATTCAGTATACTCCTAATAGCTTCCGCCACTGGAATATCCTCTTAGAGTATTTCGCAGAAAACGTCCTGTCACTTTTGGCCTGTGGTTTAGGAAGCATAACGTTGAAGCCTACTATCTCAATGCGCCTCAGACGGATTTCCTCCGTTCCAATTCCCAGATGTCGCCAAAGGTCCCCTCTCGTATACCCTGTGAACAGCATGCGGTTGGATGGACGACGACAACGTAAATGGTGTCATGAAGTGGGCTTCATTGATGTGACATTTCAGTTATAGGACGTAACTCTCGAAATCTCGCTAATGACGTGCGGGCCCCATAAGGGGGCTGGAGGGCGGTGTTGGCTTCGGTAAATCGAGGGTCTGTGCGCAGATACTCTACTGTGGGTCTGTGCACATGTCTTGGATTTCAATATGCCTAACACTGAGACAGGTGCTGACTGTGGGGGAAGGCTGGAAAGGGGAGCAGTAGCAGGGTACTAATGAGAGAAAGGATATAGCAGTAGGGTGCACGCTAATCCAACTATCAGGGCAAGAAGGAAACTGAATGCGATCATGTCACCTCTCAGTAATCATGTTCGTGTCTTACTATGTGGTCTCTAGTGGAGGAAGGCTAGTGATTTTACTGCATCTCTCATATAGTCCCTTGTTCTCAGAGAGATAGCGTCACTTAGTGGATGGGATACCACCACTTTAGCTGACCATAGAGAGGGGAAAGATTGACCTATCAGTCTGATAAAAAGTTCTCCTGTACCGCAAACTGTATTCTCAGCTGTCGCAAGCATGGCAAGTAAACGGTCGTTAACCGTGAAAAGGGGCCTCTGTTACTCATATGGAAATCTGAGATAAAGTGCACAGACCTCCCAGTAGGGTAACTGCTTACAAACCCTCGATTTACCGAAGGTAACATCCCCTTTGGCCTCCTAATGGGGCCCGCACGTTATTAGCAAGATTTCAGTAGTTGTGTTTCATAACTACAATGTTACATCAATGAAGCCCACTTTATAACACCATATATGTCACTGCCATCTATCTGACTGCATGCTGTTCACAGGATATATGAGAGGAGACATTTGGTGATATATGGAAAGTGGAATGAAAGAATTCCATCACAGGCACATTGAGATAATAGACTTCAGAGTTAGGCTTCCTAATTATGAGCTGAAAGTGACAGGACAGTTCTGGCAAATACTACAAGAGGATGTCCCAGTAGTGGAGGCTATTGAAGACATACCAAATCCATCCATACCCTTCTGAGATTAGCTGTAGATTGGTTGGTACTAGTAATAGGACTCCTTTACAGAGGCAAGTAGATCAACGAGAAGCATGCTCAGCCCGGAAGACCTAGAAAAGTCGAAGACCCATAAGACGCTAATATGTCAGGCTTGGACTTGCGATTGGTACTAGGTAGCCTGGCATGTAACTGATCACTTCATGACCGAAGAGACTACTGGAATGATTGTCAACAAAACTAATGTAATATAATAGTCTATGCAGATAACTAAGTTGCAAGCCACTGTTTGATATAACAAATAGTGCAGTCATCTCAACAGAGGAATACTATTCCGTAACCATGAAAAGGTGTCAGAGGTTTTAGGGTCAAATAGTGCTCGCACTTATAAGATTCTGGATGTTTGCATATTAAAACCCGAATGGTACTTCAAAGGCGTAGTGGTTAGAAGTAGTCTGTGAATACTCAGATATGGGATATAAATAGTGAAGTACCTCTTGAGCTTTATAGTCATCATCAAGCAATGGAGAAGAGATCTTATTAATATATTACTGTTTCATACTTAGAATCTTTACTTTTCCTATTTTATCGAGACAAGCCTTCCTTGATAGATTCTCCGATTACAGATTTGACCTATGATGCTCAGTTATACTAGAGTTTGGTATCTGCCTAACAGCGTTGCCAAGTGAGGTGAGGGGGAGGGAATAGGCAGCAGAATGGCAGTACAGGAACCTAAAAGGAGAGAAGCTTCATTACGCAGCCAAGTGAAGGAGGATAGTGGGAAGAGGATGAGAGTAGCCGTCACTCCTAAGCCAAGGCTATCGTAGGAGGAAAGGGGAGATGGATGATAATAAGAATCCTCCATTGAGGGTTGATTTCAAGTATCAGAAAAATAGCGGAAACAGAGGATGGCTTATCTCCTTAGTCCTATTGACTTTTTTTTTATAGTGGCTCTACACACTACGTTTCTTACAACTAAACTAGTCACGTGACCTTAACAGTCACTTGTGCAAATCCCATGACCTCTAAGTGAGGTCATGTGCGAAATGTAACATTCTTATGACTCATAACTATGAGTCATGTGAAAGTATCATCTGATCCAGTCATATGACCTAAATGGTCACATGCATGAAACCCATGACCTCTAAGTGAGGTTATGCATGAAACATAACATACCTATAACTCATAACTATAAGTCATGTGAAAGCATCATCTGATCAAGTCATATAACCTGAATGGTCACACGTGGAAAACTCATGACTTCTAAGCGAGGTCATGTGCGAAACATAACATACTTATGACTCATAACTATGAGTTACGTGAAAGCCTTTCCTCACCAAGACATCTTCGTGACACCTAGGCACGCTAAGCCTGTTGTGGAGTTATTTGAGATTTGAGATTTACTGGGAATATTTAAGCCTGCCAAGAGTGCTGAGTCATTTGAGTACTAGAGAGGCTGAAAATCTGATTTTCTTACCAAGTTCGGTTAACTGTTGCCAAATCTGGCCTTAGCGTGCCTGGGTCCCAATTTGACGGTTTCAGACTGCCCCAGGGATAATACCTGAGTACTCGAGTACATCATAGACCCTATTTTTTTTATCAACCGGAGCATGGCGGGCAGATGGCGAACAGGGATAATCTACAGGGAAGTTTTTGTTACCCTGCTCTGATGGATTCACTTTTTGCCACCCAGCCCCCCTGTTCGCCACCCGCCCCTGTTCGCCATGCCCCCGTTGGAGTCTGCAGCCGCAGTCGTCGTAGTAGCAGTACTCGAGTAGTTCGTCCCGGCCCCGAATTAGGGGCTGTTGCGTCCAAGCAGGATTCGGATGAAACCTTACACCTTTTGTTACTGGATAAGTTTCTATGGTTCCAGGATTCTTGCTGTACTCGAGTACTCCAGTATACCCCTTGGGCGGTCTGGAACAGTCAAAAATCGTCCCAGGCACACTAAGACAGTCAGGGAAATGATTCGAGCTTTGTGATTTGCTGAGAGTGTTGGGGCTCGGTACAAGTGCTGAGTCATTTGAGTCTTTAAAGAACCCAGGATCAGATTTTCTGACCAAGTTTAGCTGATTGTTGCCAATTCTAGCCTTAGCGCGCTGGGACGATTTCTGACTGTTTCAGACCGCCCATGGGATAGTACGAGTACAGCACTCGGGCCACCTGGTCCGAGCATGACATGATGTTGTTATTATGTTGGTGTAAAAGAGAGAGCGAAGGAGATATCTGAGAGTGCAAGCACTAGGTAAGATGTTTTCGTGCATCCGGGGATTATTTTGTTGGTTAACTATCCCTGTCTTGCAAGAAAACATCTCTCCAGTCACTCGAGGATTTGGAGGTGATCCTCAAACTGGCACAACACTTGTACTTTCTCAATAATTTCCAGTACGCTCGAGTAACATGAGGCATCTTGGCTCGGGCTGGGTTCAACAGCGGCGGGTGCGGTTATCTCCTGGTTGTGAATACAGTACAGGAGCATGGATGGTGAGCTGGTATGGTGGATCCCTGCATAATCGTATCCGAAGCTTAAGACAAAAGCTACTGGTGCCCTTGGGCCAAGAAAATTGGCCTCCCTTTCCCCTGTCTTTCAAGTTGAGCTAATCTGGATTGGGAGGCGTGGGGTGCCCGGCTCGTGCGGGCTATTTTGCGACGACCTGGTATTTTTGTCACACCGTGTCGGAGGGTTGTGCACCCCGCTGGCCTTGCGGCTTGAGGGTTGTGGTAGCCGGGCTCGGGGTGCGGGGGTTTCGAGTATGGAAATCTTGTCCGGATGTATCGGATTTCACTGTTGCCCAGATATGGGGCTTTTTTCTCTATTCTCTCTCCTTTTTTTTTTTTTTTAATTTTAAATTCCAATTAGGGGGAGGAGAGGTGATGCCATCGTGACACATTGGAGAAATTGGAAGTTGCACTGAGCAATTAAAAAGATTTTATATAAGGAATTAATCTGGAGGGATCAAGTTATGCTGACACCGAGTATAGTATGGTAAAAAAATGCCAGAGTGCCAGAATTGACTTTGTAGGGAGATTTTGCTTCCTTACAGTGCTGGTCACGGGTAACCGGGGGGGAGATTTTTCGTGGAAAGTAGGGATTTTGCGAAAAGACTCTGGATGTGGGTCAAACAGGGTTCTGGGCCAATGAGATCGCTTGAATTTGACTCTGGATGGAAAATCGCAAAGTCTCTAGTGTCCCCCAGCCCGAAGGTCTACTACTCCACCGAGATATTACATAAAATTATTTAAGACTGAAAGAATATACAGTACCACTTCATGCACTCTCTCAGGGGTTGCTCTTAAACCAACGAGAACATACAGTAGCTGGTTGTGGAGTTGTATGGGTTTGAAGTTGGGGAATTTTGTGTGGGACCGGAACCAAATGTGTCACCAAAAATGCCCTCCCACTACCCGAAAACAGGGACTAAGGGCCAGGTAACCCTAATTTCTCACACAATTTCTGATTAGTAAGCTTTGAGACTGCCTAAAATAGTAATTATACTTATATAGCCTAACCAAATTAGGTGTCTTGGCATGATTATTTGGTGTTCAGACGAGTACCTGTTTACCGTTGACGGCATACTGCGCGCGATGCTCTCTAGATACAGTATGGGCATGAAATATTGATCTCATGAGATGGACCCCCTTGGCTTCGACGGGAAACAAGAGCCATGCCGTTGTGTTATGATAGTGCCCATTAGAGGGGTGGAAGTTGCTCAGGTTTGTATGTATTCCCCCTCTTCATCATCGTCACCAACGTTTTCGGCTTGGCCCAGACGTTTGCGTTTCTTATTTATGGGCTTAAACGTGATACCTTTGCGACGTTTGAAGCCGTCGAACCACCCTCTCGACCACCTGGTCCCATCCCATCAACGAACCCCAGTATCAGCCAAAATACCCTTGTTTAAAATGAATCGAAGGGGAAAAACGGAGGAAGGGTCCGTAATGCAGATGTAACGATTGGGATAGGTAGAAGCTCACTTAAGAGTATATTTTTTCCCGTCTCGGGGCGTAACTACTACATGCTCCGGGTATACCTGCTCAAATATGTCCTTCCCGTTCGTGAAGAACCACGTGCCGCCCTCTATTTTCTTACCCTTCTCCCTCTGGAAGACAAACAGACGATGCAGACGGTCTTCCATCTCCGGCCAATCAGGCTTGCGCCCGCTTCCAATACACTTTGAGCCCGTCTCGCTGTCACGGATTTTCTGCACCTGTCGTCGCCAGTCGCGGATGTTTTTGGGCTCAACCCCGTATATTTTGGCACAGTGGCGGACAGAGACGGGAGTTTCAGATGAAATCGGAGTGAGCTGCATGATGCCGTTCTCTAAATATCTGGTATGTTCTCAGTTGGCTGGAATGACAGCAATGGGAGGAGATGGTGGTTTGTGACAGCCTCTGTCTGTGGACTTACGAGATAGCCTCAAGTTTGTATTCGCGGTCGAATGAACGTTTCTTCCCCATTCGCTTCTTCGGTGATGGGCTATTACTTTTCTGCTGTAGTTCCCCTCCATCCTTCCCCTCGTCTCTTGGGTTAACTTGCTGGCCGAGTCCATCGTTTTGACGCCCTTCCAAGATTACAACGGGAGGAGGAGGAAGGCTAGTAGTGTCGTCCTGGTCTTGTGTAGGAGGCTCCACCTCATTCTGTGGAGCTTCTCGCTGTCGCTCACTCCTCCATTGAAGGAACTGCTGCCACTCTTCATCAACGATGCTGCCAGCCAGCGGAACGTACGTTGCCGGCATAGTTCGGCGCTCCTGAGGGGAAAGATGAAAATCTTTCATAAAAAAATCTTTTGCTCAGTGTGATCACGGCGAATGGGTTGAGGTTCGTGGTTAGAAGAGTGTATGATACCAAGCTTTTTTTGTTCCCCCCCTTCCCCTTTTTTCTTTCACAGCGTTGCCTCCCTCGAGGATTGCTGCAGGCGACGCTTTCCGCTTCCCTAACAAACTTTCCCGCATCACGAGCACGAGGGTGGGGTTTCAAGGTATCGGTCAAACAAGAGCCCCTCTTAATTCCTTTCACTCAATCGCATTGTTGGGGGGAGGCATCCTTTAATCCATCTCTTTCCCTTTCGTCCATTTTTTCGTCTCCCTCTCTCCATCACGTAATAAAACACCCGGCAAACATGAATACATAATACAGGTATCGTATAGTAATTGAAGCGGTAGTGGTACCATAGTCTAATTTATGGATTGTTGTGGGTTTTTATTTATGTATTTATTTATTTGGAAATTTCTTTCCAACCGCATAATTCTCACGTGCTGCATTTGACCTATGCGGTAATGGTGGGGGAGATATCGTCCCATCAGGTGCCTTGGATTGTTGCATGACACTCATCTACCAGTACTGAGTATGTTAGAATGTACGATCTAGGCAACAAAATTCGCTGACCCCCGACCGGAGTCACAACAGCTATCACCATACCATAAGACCAAAACAAAGTATTCCAATTCTACTTCATACAGTATAATACTATACATATTAAAGATAATTACTATTGTGTCAGCATACCTCCCTGCCTCCTGCATTCTTTCAATCTCTCAGCCATGCTATCAATCAATGGATTCCAATCTGATGGTTTCAGCCTATCCCATTCCTCCCGTACTGCTTTGTGCATTTCTGTATAGGTTCCAGGGAAGTAGTTCCATGCTTTCATGAACTACTTCATAATTTACCACATGTTCTCAATAGGATTGAGATCTAGTAACGAGGTGAGTTGCTTGTAGAGTAGAATCTATAACTCCTACTTCACATTCACCAGGCCCTATTTAGTCCTATACTATTATACCTGACCTTCAATAAACTTGGCATTCATAGATGCCTTATAGCTAGTCACAGAATTACTAAATGCTAGAGTAATACCGTAAAAACTCGAAAAACTCGGTATGCACATGCAGGGATAATATGCATTCAAGCGGCCTACCGGTGACCAAAAGAGGCTGAGATTACCACAATCTGTGTTGGGCCCCATTCAGAGGAGTAACACTCACAGCGTATTCAAGAGACCATCCGGAGTGGGGGCGGACTAGGGAAAATATACTAGCGTAAACTGAGGACTACTCTCCAAAGGAGGATCTTGTGCAGGTGATCTGCATAGAAGATAAAGCATTAAGGGTCAGGTTGCATACCAACTTTTTCGAGTTTTTACGGTAGTAGTTTGGAGGACTTGTTTCAGACAGTCTTTTATAGTAATATCCTGTTTTCCTGCACCTTTGTTAGGCGGATGCCAAACTCTAGTATAACTGAGTGATATAGGCTGAAATCTTTGTTCGGAGAATCTGTCGAGGAAGGCTCCTGTTGATAAAAATAGGTAAAGGTAAAGATTAAAGTGCAAACAAGATTATATTGATAAAATCTCTTCTCCATTGCTTGATGATATCTGTAATGCACAGGAGGCACTTTGATATTTATATCTCTCATGTGAGTGTTTGTGGACTACTTCTAACTACTACGCCTTTGAGGTACCACTCTGGTTTTAATACACAAACATCCAGAATCTTATAAGTGCAAGTATCGTTTGACCCTGAAACTTCTCATACCATTTTACAGTTATGGAATAGTATTCCTCCATTGAGATGACCGCGCTATTTGTTATACCAAACAGCGGTCTTCAACTTTGTTATCTGTATAGACTATTATATTACTTTGGTCTTGTTGACTATCATTCCAGTAGTCTCTTTGGTCATGAAGTGATTAGTTTCATGCCAGGTAATCTAGTGCTAATTGCAAGTTGAAGCCCGACTGGTTAATATCTTAAGGGTCTGCGGCTTATCTAAGTCTTCCCATCTGAGTGTGCTTCCCCTTGGTCTGCCTACCTCTGTAGAGGAGTCCTATTACTAGGACTAACTGATCTACCGCTAATCTCAGAAGGGTATGGATGGCTTCAGCATGTCCTTATTAGCTTCTGCTACTGGGACAACCCCTTGAGGTATTTCACCAAAAATGTCCCATTATCTGCGGTCCATAGTTTAGGAAGCGTAACTCTGAAGCCTACTATCTCAATGCACCCCTACTGGAATTCTTCTGTTCTACTTCCCAGGTATCGTCAAAGGTCCTCTACCGTATATCCTGTGAACAGCATGCAGTCGGACAGACAGCGGTGACGTATTTGGTGTTTTAAAGTGGACTTCATTGATGTGACCTCTTAGTTATAGGACACTCCTCTTAAAATCTCGCTAATGATGTGCAGGCCATATAAGGGGGCCAGAGGGAGGTGTTGGCTTCGGTAAATTGAGGGCCTGTCCGCAGTTACCCTACCATGAGGTCTGTGCACTTTTTGTCTCAGATTTCCATATGCCTAACAACCTTGTAGAAAGATCAATTCTGATTTCCAATTTTAGCCTTTAAAATCTCATATTATCACTGATACTAGACTACTATTGAAAGCAAATTAAATGAAATTCTTATAGTAGTACCTTGTAAGTAGTCCATGATTCAGTCAGATTCTTGATGGGAGAGGTATCAAAGGCTAACTTATTAGAATAAAAGTATTGCTGCCATCAACTTTTTGACTTATTAGTATGTTTGATTGGGTATGCCAGTTGGGCATTTTGGGTATTGTAATTGATGAAAAGCTTTTTATATACTTTGCAGTAGGAATAACCTTTAGTCTCAAGTGCAGATTGAATGGTAGGTCCTGCAATAGCCAATCCAGTATCTTGTTTCAATTTCTACCAGCATAGCTTATAGCTTTTACAATTGCATTTAAGAGTATATATTAAATAACAAATATCATATTGTATAAAGAGGAGTGGCTAACCAGAATGATGATAGTAGTATTATTGTTGATATGACTCTTTTATCCCAGATGTGAATTGTTGGTTTTGAAACTCGAATACTTTATTCAATTCCAGGCTTTGTATTACCTAAATCTAAGAAAGTAAGAACTCTACTGTAGACTGGCATAGTCTATTCATCAATACTTATACAAAAGTTGTGGCTGGCTATTACAGCTCCTGGCTACTTGCTTGATTGCCACTATTGGTACTTTAAAGAATACCTACTAGTTTAATATGTCTTGTCAGCTTAACATGACTTGTAGCTCAATACAACTTTTTATTGTTCAGCATTATAGCTCAACTTAACATTGTGCCTCAACCAAACCTTTTAGCTCAATATGGGATTCTAAGTCTATTGTACAAAATATTCTAGTCAATATTTATGTTTTCTAATATTACTTCCTATCATGATTCTCAAATGAGTGTGGTTTTATTAGAACCTGTATATGGGCATTCATTTTCCAAAAATTTATTTTGGTATAGCCACCTAGATAGCCCTTTGGAGCATACTCTTAATAGTTCAGAAAATATTCTAGAAGCTCCAATAACCTCTGTAGCATGTTTTATGTAGAAAGCTATAAAATATCTTGAAAATTATTTTTTTCTATAGAAAATCACTAGAGCTCTCTGACTACATGTAGAACCTTTTTTCATATCAATTGAGTACATAGTTCATATGCTATTAGTTATTAAAGTGAAGATACTATTTATGTAAAAATGTGTTGCATGAAGTATTTCTTAAATTCTGATGATAAATAATCAATATTTGAAGATACAAAACCTATTCCAAATCTATAATTTTATAATCATAATGGATATTGAACTTGGCTAGCTTTATAATACTCTTCATTCTGCATTACTATTACAATCTTTTACAGTTCTCAATTTATTTCAATTTGTACTTTCAATTCCAAAGAAAATCTCATAAACAACTTCAAATTTGTTACGATTTCAAACTCAGATAATAGTGATTGGCATGATGAAACCAATGATAGTAGGTTTTCTGAAGGTTAGAGACAAAGTGTATATTAAATAAAATATGCTAAGTATATACAATGTAGAAAGAACAAAGAATAAGGCTCTTTCTCAAGTAACTGAGGTGCCAATAGCTAGTAGTTTAGATATGATATTATTTGATTCACAAACTACTATTAATAGTAACAAGAGATTGTAGCAAGACCTAATATCATGACAAGGGAGAAATAATACTTCAGTAACTGGTTCCAGAAAAGGGGCTGATACTAGTATTATACCTATGGAACTAGTAGAGCAAGAATTACCAAAACCCAAAAAGCAAGGAAGAAAACCTACATCAAAGAATAAAAATGGTAGAAAAACTACTTAAATACTATCATTTCACAGGATCTTTTTCATAGATCTATAACTTATATACAAACCTTTTTATCATAGTAGAGTACTCAATTTACTAGAGAGGAAAAGAAAAACTATAGTACTGGACATCTTAACTGTGCACCAAATAATTAAGAATGGGGGACAGCTTGGCAGAATAAAAAATGTAGATACGTTCAATTCCTAGCAAAGTTAGAGTTTTTTTTTTAATTTTCAAGCCACATGAGGTGTTGGGGAGGGTAATTTTTATGTGGCTTGAACATAATGAAAATAACTATGGTGAGTCTGGGACTTAAACACCTGTACACTTGTTGAATATGTGGCTGAATTCCAAGGCGTCCCCCATTCCAAATTATTTGGTGCTGTCACGAATGTGGCTTAGCAAGGAAAGGTTTTCACATGACTCATAGTTATGAGTCATAGGTATGTTATGTTTCGCACATGACCTCATTAGAGGTCATGGGATTTCGCACATATGACCACATTGGTCATATGATAAAGTTATAATGATATGTTATGTTTCACACATGACCTCATTTAGAGGTCATGGGTTTTGCGCATGTGACCACTTCGGTCATATGATTAGTTTATGATGTTTTGGATATGACTCACAGTTGTGACTCATATGTGGCGTGTGACTTGAAGGATGAGTCACAAG
>JACCEG010000474.1:2739-79166 GCA_014065205.1 Tuber brumale
TCATAAATCTTTACCTTACTTTTATTTTATCGAGACGAGCCTTCCTCGACAGATTCTCCGAACAAAGATTTTGGCCTACGTCCCTCAGTTATATACTTGAGTTTGGTGTCCGCCTAACAGCTTTTCACTGTGGGTTGTAGCCACTGTCGGGGTGCAGGGTTTCCTTTGTTTTGATGGGTTGGAGGACTATTCTTTTACAGTCTTTACCATTCATATATACTACAAGTTTGCAGGGTGGGAGAGGTTTTTATACTGCATCGAGTTTGGAGGTTGGTGGCTCTATATTAGGCATATTGAAATCTGAGACATGTGCACAGACCCACGGTAGGGTAACTGCGCACAGACCCTCAATTTACCGGAGTGCCAACACCCCCCTCTGGCCCCCTTATGGGGCCCGCACGTCATTAGCGAGATTTTGAGAGTTGCATCCCATAACCAAAATGCCACATGAATGAAGACCACATCATAACACCATATACGTCACCACTGTCGGCCCGACCGCATGCTGTTCACAGGATATATGAGAGGGGACCTTTGGTGACATCTGGGAAGTAGAATGGAAGAGGTCCGTCAGAGACGCATTGAGATAGTAGGCTTCAATATTTGGCTTCCTAAACTATGGGCTGAAGGTGATGGGATGTTTTCGGTGAATTACTCTAGGGGGATGTCCTGGTAGCAGGGGCGATCAGGGGTATACCGAATTCACCTATACTCTTCTGAGATCAGCTGTAGGTTGGTTGGTCCTAGTAATAAGACCCCTCTACGGAGGCCGGCGGACTAAGAAGAAGCATGCTCAGAATGGAAGACCTAGATAAGTTGGAGCCCCTTAAGACGTTGACACATTGGGCTCGGACTTGCGATTGGCACTAGGTGGCCCGGAATGAACTTGATCACTTCATGACTGAAGAGAATACTGGAACGATAGTCAATGAGACTAGAGTAATATAATAGTCTATGCGGACAACTAAGTAGGTGGCCGCTCTTTGGTGCAACAAACAGCGCAGTCATCTCAACGGAGGAATACTATTTTGGAACCGTAAAAGGGTGTGATAAGTTTCAGGGTCAAATGGTGTCCGTACTTATAAGATTCTGGACGTTTGTGTACTAAAACCAAGATAGTAGTTTGGGGGCATAATAGTTAGAAGTAGTCCACGAACACTCAGACGCGGGATATAAATATCGAAGTGTCTCCCAAGCTTTACAGACATCATCAAGCAACCGAGAAGAAATCTTATCAATATAATATTGTTCTACACTTTAAATCTTTACTTTACCTATTTTATCGAAACGAGCCTTCCTCGACAGATTCTCCAATCGAAGATTTTGGCCTACATTCCTCAGTTATATACTTGAGTTTGGTGTCCGCCTAACACTCTAGGTAAGACACTTCTGTGTTCAAGTCAGGGGGCCTTCAGGCTGGGCACCTGGTTGTCAATGTTGAAGGACTTTGTGATGGTTTTTCTTCTGGTTGGTTGGGGGTTGGCGTAGGGGAGGAGGTGAGTGCATCTGCCATAGCATATTGAGCTGCATGTGGATGGTATACCTTAAACACAAAATAAAATTGATGATAAACAAAAAAGAAAAAAAGAGAAAGTATAGGAATGTACTTAAATGGCACACCCCTCTTCTCCTGTAAGAAAACACCTTATTGATGCGATTGCGAACAGAACACTATCTTTCTTCCTACCATCTGGCCTCCTGTCCTGCCCAGACCCCTTCCTGCTCTCCCATGACCAGCTCTCCTGCGATATGGATGCCGTCATGGTCTCCTATAGAGGAGCTGAGCTTGCTATCTGGACCCACCTCCTTTATTACTGGAGGACCCAGTTCCCCCCCCCATACTATCCATACAAGCTGTGCTTGTCTCTCTACTTCTTCATGGGCCTGGGCAGATTCACTGCAGGCAGAATCCGTCAGATATGGTCCAGTAAAAGCTACCTCAATGTGCACCCCTCTTTGTTCTCAGATGACGCCTCCACTCTCTGCCTTCTATGCGAGGAAGATGAGGAGGACTTTCCCCATGCTGTCCTACATTGCATATCTCACTATAGGCACTGGAAGTTCTTCCTCTTAGAACTTAAGGATTTGGGAGAGGATGGCCCTCTTTAGTCTGACAAGGCCTAACTCCTCACCCTAGCAGCCCACATTAATGAAACCACCATAGTCTTTCCTACTAGGATGCCCCCGGTCTACTGAACTCTCTCACACAACAGGGTCTCTCCCTCTCCTCTTTCCATATTTCCTGTTCTTGGCTTTAGGCTTCAATATTTGCCCTCGTCCTAGCTCGTTTTTGGATTACTTGTTGTTATGATTAGGCTTTTGCTTGTTTTATTTTCTTATAAAATTGGTGTCCCCTATCGGACACATCTGGAGAATTTTGCGATATTCATACGGTTATTTATTTTGTTTATGTGAGGTTGAGATTAAGGTTTTCTTTATTTCATACCTAGTGCTGCATGGAAGCTCTTGTACCTTAACTAAGAATATATGAAGATAAAAAAAAAAAACGACTGGCATGTACTTCTACAGTGATGCCAACGAAATGACATATAAGGCTTCCAGTTTTTAGCTAAGCATAAGTTGAAGAGCTTGTAAATTATGTATACTTGTTTGCTTGGAACTAATACCTATCATTTCAAGAGCTTGCAAATAAACTTGATTTTAAGTTTGGAGTCAGAAGAAAGGCTATTCGGTCAACTTTGATGAACGAGGAATTTAATAGCTATTTGGCAGTGTGAGGGCCTCCAATTACAGGATCAAATTGAGTAATTAGGCTGCATTAGCTGTTGAGCATGTCAACTGGACTAAAGAAGAGTGAGATTCAATCCCGTGAACTAATGAGACTTGGATCACTGGTAGGCAGCATACATGAACATGGATTATAAGGAGTTCCAGTGAGAAGTGGAATTGTGCTTGCGTAGTAGTAGAAAAGCATTAAACGAGACAGGAATGGATGTCTTGTAACTGCTTTCATAGTAAAATAGAAGGCCTAAGTATTTTTTTAGAAAAAAGATCAGGGGTTAATTAATGTGGAAAGCTACTATATACAGACTATTTCAAGTATCATTGAGTATATGCAACTCTGTTACTGTTACTATGATGGAATTTATTTAAAGCTCATACAGGATTGAGCAATCTGCTTATAAATCAGAATAACTAATAAGTCTCCAACTGTAACTTATACACTCATGTAATATAAGTTATATGACCTCTTCTTAAGTCATGTAGATGAAAGTAAAATATAATATAGAGCCTCTTTGGCCTCATGCATAGCTCCCCTGACCTCTTAATAGGTCATGAGCATGAAAGTATAATATAGCATACTGCATCCTTCATCTCATACATAACTCACATAATCTGTTAATTAGTCATGTATATAAAAACATAATATAACAAATAAAAACCCATAACTCTTACTGAGTCAAAGTGTGAAACCTTTTCTTTCTTACTAAGTCTGTCTAGAATTGTGATAATAGTATATAATGAAAAATTATCTACAATATAATTTTTCAGAACATATAACCTAAGATTATTTATAAAATATGATAAAGCAAGTATGGGACAATGTTAGATGGTATCAGTTTAAAGAGTTGATAGATAGCATGCTGGCAAGATATCAAGAAGTTATCAATGTAAATAGACTTTTCACTAATACTACACATCTACCTCCTCCTTCCTTTAACATCAATATACTAGTACAATTTTGAACTATTCTAATATACAAGTACTTATCTATCATTCAATACCCAGTGGCGACTGGCTTCTGAGAGATAGGTTTATACTCTACAGAAGTGCAGGAGCCTTAGATGCTGCTTGACATGGCTCCGGATTCACCACCACTCACTGTGGTACATTTTTGCTTGTTAATCCTCACTCTTCTTTCTCTAATTTACCTATTTATTTATTATCCATCCATCTGTTTCCCCTCCATTCAGTGTCTGCCAGTCTATTACCAGTCAATCTATTGTTCCTATATTTCATTTATTAGCTTGTGAGCATATATGATGAATGGGGAACTTGCAGAGAAGCTTGTGAGGTGGAGAAGACATATGTGGCAATTATATAAATGATATGAGGAAGGATACAAGGGTGTTTTGAATTGTTTATTCACTAGTACACTTCTGTCTTTTCTGTATGTGTTAGTTAATTAGCTGAGCAAGAAACAAGGTAGAAGTCAGAGGTTGCAAAGTGTGAGAAAGTGAACAAGGTATTGAGCAAGAGAGTATTGAAATGGTTCCAAAGTACCATACACTTCCCTGGCACCCCAAGATGAGCTCCAAGCCACTATATCTAATCCATCTCTAGACCCCTGCTAGCTTTACACCCCCTGCTAGTAAAATATACAAAACTTAGGCGCTGTACCTTCGTATCTTCTCCTGGACGAAGGAACCTTACCCAGTATTATACTTGTACCGTACTGGTAGTCGTTTTCAGTGCCGAAACCTTCCACTAGAGGCTTCAAGAGTCTCCAGTCATTACATACCCGCACAGCACTGTAATTTCCCCCCAAAAGCATACAACACCTTTCATCCGGTGCTCTAACTTCTATTCTAATTCCTTCTATCATAGCGAGTTTTAAGTAAAAAAATGCCCTACTCCTGTAGCTGGACCTCTAGTGCCCCTCCCTCCCCGCGGAAGAGAGGAATCGGCGGGTACTCCGCGATCTCAGCGATATCCGAAACTCACTAAGGATCGGGTAATTTCTCCCTAGTTAAACTTGATATTTCCTTTCTTTCTACCGCCCGAAAGCAGAAAAAGTTTACTTAAACCCTTTACTGTACATGTCATCACGAGATGTGCAGTATTGTAATCAGAAAGGTGAATTATCTTTATTAAAAATCCTTATAGAACACCACCATCACTGGGTTTGGATAGCGCGCAACACGGTTGGGATTGAGTAGATTTGGAGGAGGTAATCTGACTGAATTTGAAGGGGGGGGGAGGGTTGAAGGGAGAACTAAACTCGACGATTTGGAGGGAATTTCTAGTCAGGAAGATGGGTTTGGATCGGGGAAAAAAATTAAAAAATATATAGAGAAAGCCGTGTTCCAGCTATGGAATTGACTTGAATTCTGTTACCCTAAGTGATCCGTAATGCTAGCGACCATACAGTAAAAAGGCGTATGGAACGACGGGTGCATTTTCGTAATGCTAGGTGCGACTCTGGATAACTTGACTCGGCTACTAGAAACAAGGACTAGATTGATGCTAGCGTTTTGACCAATATCTCCCAAGTCCTCATCCTCACTAACAACTCCTCAATTCTTGAGACACATAGTCATCCTCATACCAACTATCATGGCCAATTGGTTGGCATAATGTATGACGCTGTGGTTGACCTGATGGATGGAGCGAGAAAAAGTGTTTGGGAAAAAAGAAAAGGAGAAACAAACCGGAACAAGAAGGTACTGTACTCAACGTAGGGGTGTGGAGGTGTTAATAGATTCGAGGAGAGTGATGACCTCAGTTAATAAGAAGGTGTTGATTCAAGTGGCTCCCAGCTTCTTTTACTACTCGAGTACCGGCATTAGCGGGCTCAGATTTACCCGAGTTCAATTACTCGAGTAATAGCTAAATAAGGGAGAAACCAGGGGACAATCCGGTATATGTCTCCCCACGGCGTTATCTCCTAGAGGTATAATAAGCTAGCTCTAACTTTGCTTAGTCCGCGGTGCATCTGAAAAGCGGTACCCGCACACCCGGTAGCAGCTGCAGAAGGGTCGCCCAATACACACGGTGTTGGAGTAATCCCAAACAGATGAGAAGATTAGAAGGTGATCTCTACCGCAATCTGAATACTCGAGTACTGCCCTGTGTCCCTCGCCGCGGTAGAAAGCCTAAAAACGATCCGATCGACTTTCATATCGAAGGAACACTGCTCATTGCCCAGACCTAGTATCTTAACCTGAGTCGATATTCATCGCACACACCCATCCACCATACATTGGAGGTCGTCGCTCCACCCTGCCAAAACCTTTCAGATAGAGTGATTGTAGCGGGGATGTCGTGACATGGCGCCTCACCCGGTTCAGGGTACCGTGCCAGCCAGCCGGTTACCGACAGGAGTCTCCAAACCAACCAATGTTGAAACATACGGCACCGGCGAGCGGGACGGCACACGGATGCGGGACTGCCGGACACGTTGGTGCCTGTGGTGGTTGGGGGCATGCAAGTAGTCCATTTCTGATGCTATAAAAGTGAAATATATATGAAATAAAAGCTAGAAACTAGGAGAACACAACTGTGAGCTTTATTGAGAGATAAAACAAGATTCAAGAACATTACACACCAAAGGGGAAGCAGAAAAACAAAAAGAGCATTCCATTCAATGAAGAAGAAGAAAAAGCTACTTCTGTCCACACGAGGTCATCCCAAATAGCCTGTCAGGTAACCTTGGATTGGTAGGTGTGGCTAAGGGAATAGTGGTAGAGGGTTGTCAGTAGGGTTTAAGAGAAGTAGGCGAGGATAGAGTACTTTCAGTGCCTTCACTGTCACTAATCAGAACAGTTGAGTTTGGAGAAGAGAAAATTGATTGTCAAGAAATAGCTGATTGGGCAAATGTAACTCAATAGTAGTGAACCTAGTGGGTAGGAGTAAAGGGGTGTATAAGTATTTTCTGTGACTGAGAAGAGGATTGTGATTAGTAAGGAGGGGTCTGTCAGCCTTGCTTTTCCTTTTTTTATCTACTTTTTGCTAGATATTATAGCCAGTTATTCCCTTTCTTGTATCAATAACTCTGATAGTAGTTATTTTTTTTCTTTTGCTTTTTATGTAATATTCATTTCTTTCCACTTGTCTTGTTGACTCCGTTGTCTGAAATTCTCAGCATCACTTGAATTTCAGTACCAATTTCTCATAAGAAAGTATCACGGATATGGCTTAACAAGGAAATGTTTTCACATGACTCATAGTTATGAGTCATAGGTATGTTATGTTTCGCATATGACTTCACTTAAAGGTTATGGGTTTTGTGCATATGACCACTTAGGTCTTATGACTTGATCAGATGATAGTTTTACATAACTCATAGTTATGAGTCATAACTTTGTTATGTTTCGCACATGACCTTGCTTGAAGATTATGGGTTTCATGCATGTGACCACTTAGGTCATATGACTTGATCAGATAATAGTTTCATAAGACTCATAGTTATAAGTAATATGTATATTATGTTTTGCACATGACCTCGCTTCAAGGATATGGGTTTCAGGCATGTAACTACTTTGGTCATGTGACTTGTTTAAATTGTAAGAAGCATAGTGTGAAGAGTGACTATAAAAGGAGGCCAAGCGGACTTGGAAGATGAGCCATCTACCGTCCCCTCTATTTTCCTCATGCTTGAAATCAACCCACAATGCAGGAATCTCATAATACCTCCCCGCTGCTTCTCTCCTCCTGTAATGGCTTCAGCCTAGGAGTGATGGCCATCATCATCCTCTCTTCACTATCCTGTTGTACTTCTTTACACGTTGAGGCATTACCTGTTTTAACTTGCGGTACTCCTTTCTGCTGCCTGTTGCCTTGTTAGGCAGATGCTGATCTCTAGTATAACTGAGGGACGTAGGCGAAAATCTTCATTCGGAGAATCTAACGAGGAAGTCTTATCTCAATAAAATAAGTAAAATAGAGATTTATGAGGTGAATAATTTTATATTGATAAGATCTCTTCTCAATTACTTGATGATGTCTGTAAAGCTCGGGAGGCACTTCAATATTTATATCCTGCCTCTGAGTATTCACGGACTACTTCTAAATACTATGCCCGCGAAGTACCATCCTGGTTTTAGTACGCAAACGTCCAGAATCTTATAAGTGCGAACACTGTTTAACACTGAAACTTATCACACCCTTTGACTGTTATGGAATAGTATTCCTCCATTGAGATGACTGCACTATTTGTTATACCAAACAGTGGCCTCCAACTTAGTTGTCCGCATAGACTATTATATTACTCTAGTCTAGTTGACTATCGCTCCAGTAGTCTCTTTGGTCATGAAGTGATCAAGTTCATGCCATGCTACCTAGTGCCAATTGCAAGTCCGTGCCCAACGTGTCAATGTCTTAAGAGGGTCCGACTTATCTGCATCTTTTATTCTGAGCGTGCTTCCCCTTGATCCGCCGCCCTCCATGGAGGAGTCCTATTACAAGGACCAACCAACCTACAGGTGATCTCAGAAGGGTATGGGTAGATTCGGTATACCCCTAATAGCCTCTGCTACTGGGACATCTTCCTGGAGTATTTCACTGAAAACGTCCCATTACCTGCAGCCCCTAGTTTAGGAAGCCGAACCTTGTAGCCTACTATCTCAATGTGCCTGCGACGGATATTGTCTGTTCTGCTTCTCAGATGTCGCCAAAGGTCACCCCTCATATATCCTGTGGACAGCATGCGGTCGGACAGACGGCAGTGACGTATCTGGTGTTATGAAGTGGGCTTCAGTGATGTGACTTTTGAGTTATGGGATGCAACTCTCGAAATCTTGCTGATGACATGTGGGCCCCATAAGGGGGCTGCAGGCTGGTGGTCGCACTACAGAAAATTGAGGGTCTGTACGCAGTTACCCTCCTGTGGGTCTGTGCACATGTCTCAGATTTCCATATGCCTAACATGAGCTCCCTCCTACTAGGTTTCGCCTTGAATGCCTTTATAACCTTTTATAATTTCCTCTAAATACATTTTAAGACTCAGTGTGGTCAGGGTGAAAAACCTCCCGCATTTACTGGGCCACAGTAGGAATACCTTTTCCTTACTATCTTACTTCTCCCCTTTCTAGCATGTTTGGATTTTCATTATAAAAGTTTTCTACAACTTCCTCCCTGTTTTACATACTGGTAGCTGGATCCCATGTGTTCTCATCTTCTGAACACCCTTGCCATTTGATGAAGTACCACAGTTCTCGCTTCTCTTGATAGTGGCTGTGTACCCATTTTCTGTAAGAGTGAATCTTGGTTCTTACTATTTTTTCAACCTCCCATTGTAGATCACCGTCAATGTCCTCCAGTTCTCTAGGGGCTTGTTGATGATTGCCTTGAACTGATTCACGATAGGTTTCTAATAGTACAACATAGAATACAGGGTGAATGTTCTATCGATCAGATATGTAGAGCTTGAAGGCTCTTGATCTGTACTTTTCCATGATTTGAAAGGGACCACAAAGCTTTGGACTTAGGGTTTTTGATTTTTGTTAGGTTCGAAAGTTTCAAGCATTCAACATTACTTTGTCCCTGAGTTTTGAAGTCCCGCTGTTGTGGAGCTTTCCGGTCATAATATTTTGACATTCTTCCCTGTGTCTTTTCTAGTGACCCTCTTGCTGGTTCATGTATCATCTTAATCCAGTTCGCATAGAGTGTCGCTCCTGGATTTTGAGCTTCGCGCTCCTTTATCTATTCTGTCCGTGGATGGAAACTGTAGTTTGCATAGAATGGTGACATCCTATGAGCATTGGTTGCGGAGTTGTTATAGGCATGTTCTGATAGTGGTAGTAGCTGATACCACTCATCCTGATCATAGTTGACAAAACTTCGCAGGTATCTTTCCAGCACTTGGTTGGTATATTCGGTTTGTCCATCAGTTTGAGGGTGGTATGCTGATAACATTCTTCACTTAATCTCCAGCACTTTGCAGAGGGATTCCCAGAATTCTCCTACTAACTTTGAGTCCATGTCAGAGACAATTTCAGTTAGCAGGCCGTGCAGTGTCCATACTTCTTGCAGGGATGCAGTTGCGACATCTTTGGCAGTAGGCGATGTCTGTAGTCCGATGAAGTATGCCATTTGCATGAATCTATCAACTACTACTATTATTTGAGTACACCTTTATGACTCTGGTAGTTGTGTGATGAAGTCCACTGAGATAGACACCCATGCCATGTAGGGTATTTGCAATAGTTGCAGTAATCCATACTTGGCGTGTCTAGGCAACTTATTATGTTGGCATTCATTGTACGACTGTATGTAATCGTTGACCCATTCCGCAAGTCCTTTCCTATAGAAGTCTCGAATGATGATTTTCCCGGTATTTTCTTGTCCGAAATGTGCTGCAACTTTTGCATCGTGACATCCTTCTGCGATCTTGGTGTATAGCGCCTGACAATTTGGTACAAATTTCCTTCGCTTATAATATAGTAGATCATAGGTTAAGGTCCAGTCCTTGGGGAAATCTTTTCCTTGGTCTCATAACCTAATGAGTTCTTCCCTCCATTGCCTCCAAGCTGCATCCGTCCTAATGGCTGCCTGTATCTCACTTAAGAATTGAGGATTGAACTACTTCATACCTTTTTGCAGGATAATGGCGTTCGACATTGGAACTTTCTCTGGTGCTTCTGAAATGTCATACCACTGTTCATGGTCTTTAGCCGATGCCTGCAGGTAA
Organism: Tuber brumale; assembly: GCA_014065205.1. Classification (NCBI taxonomy): domain Eukaryota; kingdom Fungi; phylum Ascomycota; class Pezizomycetes; order Pezizales; family Tuberaceae; genus Tuber; species Tuber brumale. The sequence continues at coordinate 13,112 of JACCEG010000474.1, forward strand.
CTGATGCTAGGTTCCTATTACTTGAGGGTCAAGGATCTTGTCGCTATATTGTTGCTTGCGAATCCCGCAGTTTCTCGTTCTGTGTCTTCCAAGTGGTTTACTTCCATCATGGCTGAGGTGTTGACTTTTTCTACCACTAGCTGAGCTATGCGATTGCCCATTCATAACAGGCAGTCCTCAATTTTATGGTTGAATAGTACAACCTTGAGTTCACCGGTGTAATCGGCATCGATTACTCCAGCTCCAGTGGAGATCCCTCTTCGAACTGCTAATCCACTTCTTGGAGCAACTCTTCCGCAAGTTCCTTCCAGTAGCCCCGTGGCTATGCACATCCTTATCAATGCTAGTCTGTATTTCGGGACAATCTCATCTTCTATGGCATACAGATCATGTCCTACTGCCATTCTTGAGCCTTTTGTTGGCAAGTATGCCTTTTTGCTCAATCTTTTAACCCTAATAATGGGTTCCTTTCCACCACTTCGAGGTTCTAAATCCAAATCCTTATCTCCATCCCAGTCTTCTCCTTCATCGCCTACCATAGCTACCAGTGATACCAGGAAATTTTCAGGTTTCAAAATTTTGTCTTTGCGATGTGTAGCTTCCTCCTCAGGATGGTACTCAGGCTGTCTGCTCAACGCGGCAGGTTTTCTGCCCTTTCTGCCTGGTCGGTATACAATACAAAAATTATATTCCACTTACTTCTGAGCCCCTTGAATTCGACGGCCACTCTAGACTTTCGAAGTGAGAAACTATTGTAGGTTCTGATGGTCATTAAAGACTGTAATTGGTTTTTCCTTTCCGATCAAGTAGTGTCTCCACTCTTTAAATGCTTCGAGGATTGCGAGAAGTTCTTTGTCATAAATCTCATAATTGCGCTCTGCTGAGTTTAGTTTTCTGGAAAGGAAAGCTACTAGATGTAACCTTTTCTAAAAATATTGAGAAAGGACGCAACTGAGTGCGAAATCGCTAGCGTCCATTTCCACCACCGTTTCCCTTTCTGGGAAGAAGTGGTAGAGGACGGGAGCTGTGGTGAATGGGTGTTTTATTTCTTCGAATGCTGTATCTGGCTCAACTCCCGATTTGAAGTTTTTGGAATTTCCTTGTAACGTCTCAGTTATGGGTTTGCAAATAGCGGAGAAGTTTTTTATAAAGCATTGGTAGAAGTTAGTGAATCTCACAAAAACTTGTACTTCTCTAACTGACTTAGGTGCTTTCCAAATCATTATGGATTCCACCTTGTGGGTGCTCATAGACACCCTATCGACCGCTACCATATAGTCAAGGAATTCAAACTCGGTGGTATGGAAGGTCGACCTTTTTAGCGATGCGGCTAACTGAAAGTTCAACAGACCTTGTAAAACTCTTTTAACAGCTTTGATGTGTTCCTTTTCATTCTCAGAGTAGATGAGAATATCGTCAAGATAACACATGACTCCCACATCTAAGTATTTTTTGAATACTTGGTTCATGGTATCTTGGAAAGTTGCCAGAGAATTTACCAGACCAAATGGCATAACCTTATATTTGTAGTACCCATATCCTGTCCAGAAGGCTGTTTTCCATTCATTTTTATCTTTAATCCTAATTAAGTAGTAGCCGTCTTTAAGGTCTAACTTGGTGAAGATCTTGGCACTGGCTACTCGGTCTTGTAGTTTAGATATTAGTAGAAGGGGATGTGTGTTGAGGGTGGTAATCTTGTTTAAATTTTGGCAGTCCACAACCAGGCGTAGCCTTCCATCCTGTTTGGGTACGTACAATATAGGCGCTCCTGCAGGAGATTGACTTTGCGTAACCTTTCCTGGCTTAATTATCATCTCCAAGTATTCTCTTAATGCCTGCAGCTGTTTTTCTGATAGCGGCTATATCAGTCCCCAGGGGGCAGTTGATCTTAGAATCAACTTGATTTCATGATCAAATGTCCGTCTTGTGGCTAATCCTTCTGCCATCGTGGCGTTAAACAAATATTTGTAATGGCAGTATTCCTCCGATAAAGATACAAGTTCCATGGTATTTTCGATGGCCTAGATTCTTGTGATGTGGGATGCATTAGGGTCCCAAGCGACGGATTCATCATATTCGAACATATCCGATATTCCTTCATCTTCTTCCACACAGTTTTCGCAACATTTTGTGGAGAAAGTCCAATTTTCTGCATCTTCTATGTGAGACACTAGGTGTTCTCGATGCTACTAACCAAATGGAATTATCATTCCGTAACGACCTGCTTTAGCCACTTCACATGACACTTCAGAGATGTGTTGGTTTTTTCCAATTTCCAATTCTATAGGCAGGGTATAACACTTCCCTTCCCAGGGGGCCAATGATCAATCAAAATCTAAGATATCAACTGCATTGTGGGGTTCAATAAGAGGAATGTGAAGTTCTTCAACTAGTTCCTTATTGATAAGGAACACGTTGGATCCCAAGTTTAATAAGACTTTAACTTTATATCGCTTATCATGTATATGGAGGTAAGTGATCCTCTCCGGAGGGTTGTATTATTTTGGTTTCGGAGCGCCTAATTTCGCACGCTGAGCGCAGATCAGACTTTCTTGGTTCTTTCATTTAGGCATCGTTGGGTTGGGTGTTGGTAACAAGATATTGGTTACTACGCCCGAGTAGTTTCGACCATGGAGGTCTCCTCAGTCAAACTACTAACTCTTTAGCTCTAACAATCTGGGTCTACATACTAAGTGGCGTTTCACCAATACGCCATTGCACAGGACTAGTATTCAGGCTAGCTGCCTTTACCCAACACACCAAACTTAGGCTCAGAGCAGATTTTGGACGGTTATTACGGATTTTACTCCCCAGGTGTGGGGTTCCCACTTTCATCGATCTTTCCCTTAGGGTTTCAGTTATCTGTCCAGCTCCCTCCCAGGGGCCTTGCACACCAAAGCTGTATATCCCTATCCCACACCATGGCCAGAAGGCATGATAGTACATGTGTATAATATGATTAAGACTCATGTGATAGGTTGAACGGACCACGTCGGTTGTCCTCCTGTTGTGTATTGTTATCAGGTAGATCTTGCATGGCTTTGTCCAAACTTCTTCGGTATAGTAACCTGCTTGCACACGCGTAGCAGGTAGCCACCAGGTGACTTGAGAAACTTCGTACTGTTGGCTCCTGGGCCATGTGGGCATGTTAACTATCCTCCCTTTCGATCAAGACTATCCATATATTGATTCCTGTGTTTGAGCTTATAAGTCCTTTGTGGGGTCTCTTCAATTAGAGCCTACTTGCTTTCATCTTGAAAGGAGAGACTTGCTGCGCGCCACTTTGATCATTTTGAGTTCGGACTGTGATAGTTGCACATGGAATACCCGATCCCGGTCGTGGTCGGTACCAAATACATGTCAGTTAAAGGAGGTTCCCATTTTGATTCCAGCTCCCTCTGGACACTGAATACCCGAACGCCGTTGCCCTTGGTGGCGGTAAACTGACTTAGGTCAGTTCCTCATCATCCACCAGTTCCCAGATCGTATTAACTCGGGTTGAGTTTTGTACGGTTGTGACTCTGCCAGCTAATTTAGGCTTTACCATAGCCCATCTCACTTGACTAATTCTCATTTTTATCGGTCTAGTGCTGACCGTTGCTGCCGCCCCAGGGGCATCTTCCCCACATGTTTGGTAGGTGTGGTGCTTCTGTCCGCAACGCATACAGTCTCCGTCTCTTTTCCGCGTATCTATCACACTCTGCAGGATACTGGTATAAGCCTAGTTGAAGTTTGTGGGGGTGGCTTTCGCCGCACCACCGATCCTCTTCGCAGGCCTTGCCAGTTCATTGTCCCTTTTCCGCTTTCATGATGGGGCTCCTCCTCCCTTAACATAAGGTTTATTTTCTCTTTGTCACTTCGGTTTGGAGTCCCGTCGGTCTTCTCTTTTGACCTCTTGGACTACTTTCGGCTTTGGCGGTTGTGCCTTCCCAACTTTTTGCTTGCGAGAAGTCCTTCTTCTGGCTGGCCACATAGCATGAGAGCCTCTTCCCATTCTTGCTCCATTGGATATTGCAAGGCCGACGGTCTGCAGACTATTTGTTTTCGAAGTTTGTTGTCAACTTCCTCCCTCCAGGATTCTCCCATCATGCGTGCTCTACTGTTATGGTTGTGCATGATTGTAAGATACCACTCAATACTTTATTCATACTCGACTAGCTTCATGGCTCGCAGCGCCATTCTTTCGGCTTCCACTCGGGCAAATCCTTAGTTCATATCACGTTCAAAACGAGTCCATGTAGCCAGTTCTCGCTGCTGGGTTTCCCAATGAAGACCGTCCATAGCCATACGATACTAAATGGTATAAGGAAGTACTATGTCTATCTTAGTATGGTTGAGCGCAGATATGACTCATGCCCGGGCATCGTTCCAGATTCACGGATTTCTTTCGAAATAGTCTGTGCATTTTATAATCCACATATATATAGCTTGCGCAGGTTTATCCTCAAAGAATGGGGGTGGTTTCGATGGTTGCTGAATGTTTAGCGCCATCGCATTGGCAAGACACTCTGCCGCACCCGACTGATCTTGTGTTTGTCCTCACCTGCCGTGGCTAGAACTTCCTCTCTTTCTTCCTCTCTCATTATCATCATTATTATCGTCACTAGGATCTCCAGGGTTACCACCCTGGGCACGTGAGGGGGATGCATCAGTGGCTTCTTTGCCTTTCCCCTTCTCCCTACATATGGGTAGAAAGTAATAGTCTTCGCTATTTTCCTCTTCTGGGACTGAATGTAGCGGTACCGGGTCCGGTCTAGTCGGTTCCTTTGTCATCTCCGCTAGATCATTGATGGGCTTTTTCAAAGACTAGACCACTTCTGTGGTATCTTCAACCATCTTCCATTGCTCCTTTTGCAATGTGCGTAAGCCTGCCCGTTGTTCTTTAAAGCCTTCATGTACGTCTAACAGCAATGCTGTGAAGTCTTTATCCCAGGCTGTTGTCTGGTTGCGGAAGAGGTTGAATTCACTGTGGAGTTCTGACTCTAATTTTCCCTGAGTTTCATCCCGTGCAAGGTCCTCCTGTCTTCGCTAACCTATACTACCATGTAACAGGGTAGTTACATTTTCATGGGCTTGTTGTTGCTGATCTTGTTCCGCTATTTTCTTTGCTACTTCACATAGCATTTCCTCTTGGATATCCTTGACTTCCTGTTTCACACATGCCAGTTGCATCACTGGGAGTACAATATCATTATCATAGATATCTTGTTCTTCCGCAATTTGCTGTTGAACCTTAAGCAACTATAAGGTGTTGCCCTGGGTGACTCCCTTCAAATGCTTGAAGGCGATATTGTCTCAGTCAAGCGAAGTATCTATATCGCGCCTTATTCGACCAAAGGTTTTCCCTAGAAGGGCAGCTAGCTTGGCAAGGTTTGCAGCATGGCCTCTACCTGGCTTTGGTGTAGAGGATCGTGATATCTGATGTGTGCTTGAGATACTAGAGGATCGGTGAGATGGTAAAGCTCCTCTCCGGAATGCTGGTTGTTGAGGTGTCACTGGGAAGGGACTATGTATAGCTGAATCATCAGTTCCAGTCGTATCTGTGTGGGTGTCCATAGGTTCTCCTGCCGTTATCATCTTTATTGGGTCTTGAGGTACTTCAGCCATTGTAATACATGCCAGATATGTTAATTGTTCTTATAGCCCTAGATGAGTGATTACTGGTACATAGTACTAGAACTCTTGATATCCTTTAAAGTTTTTAAGGAATCATATTTAAGGTATCCAACGTCTGAGGTACTTTAGAGGGGTAGGTATAAAAGGGTTCGGTTCATCTGATTCTGGACTCAGGATCTGAATTTCATTTTTCTTGAGGTTCAAAATGTACTTGTGGTACATGTATGGGTTTTAAGTCCAAGCTGAGGGGATGTCTGGCCCTGCGATAACTGAGCCTGATTTCTTGTCTTTGTTGGAGTACTGGGAACTCCATTCGACGAAGTCTTCTGACTTGGATGAACTCCACTGGAAGTTCAGACCTTGCCAGGTATGATATATGAGCTTGAATTGATCCCTCGTTAGGATTCCGAAAGGTATTGTGAACCAGGAGGATTCTTGAATAAATTCTTCATTGATTTGGAATAGCTTAGTGTCGAAGATTTCTGTGAATGTATGAATGTAAATGGGACAGTGAGGTGCTTGGAAAATGTAATTGAAGGGTCAGCTGAGAGTGGAGTTTGAGGTAAACTGGTAGTTCATATAGTGAGGCTTAGTAACAGGAGAACTATCAATATACTGTTAGGCAGATGCCAATTTCTAGTATAACGGAGGGACATAGGCCAAAATCTTCGTTGGGAGAATCTGTCAAGGAAGGCTCATCTCGATAAAATATGTAAAATAAAGATTTATGAAGTAGACAATTTAATATTGATAAGATCTTCTTTCTGTTGCTTGATGATGTCTGTAAAGCTAGGGAGGCCCTTGGATATTTATATCCCGCGTCTGAGTGTTCGTAGACTACTTCTAACTACTATGCCCCGGAAGTACCATCTTGGTTTTAGTATGCAAACGTCCAGAATCTTATAAGTGCAAACACCATTTGACTATGAAACTTATCATACCTATTTACTGTTACAGAATAGTATTCCTCCATTAAGATGACTGCGCTATTTGTTATACCAAACAATGGCCTCCAACTTAGTTGTCCGCATAGACTATTATATTACTCTAGTCTAGTTGACTATCATTCCAGTAGTCTATTTGGTCATGAAGTGATCAAGTTCATGACAGGCCATCTAGTGCCAATCACAAGTCCGTGCTCAACACATCAAGGTCTTAAGGGGCTCTGACATATCTAGGTTTTCCATTCTGAGTGTGCTTCCCCTTGGTCTGTCAGCCTCTACGGAGGGGTCCTATTACTAGGACCAACCAACCTACAGCTGATATCAGAAGGGTATGGGTGGATTTGGTATACCCCTAATAGCCTCTGCTACTGAGACATCCTCCTGGAGCATTTCGCTAAAAGCATCCTGTCACCTTTGGTCCATAGTTTAGGAAGCCTAAACTTGAAGCCTACCATCTCAATGTGCCTCTGACCGATTTCATTTGTTCCACTTCCCAGATGTCAATAAGGGTCACCTCTCCTATATCATGCAGATGGCATGCAGTCGGACAGATGGTGGCAACATATATGGTATTATAAAGTGGACTTCATTGATTTGACTTTTTAGTTATGGGACGCAACTCTCAAAATCTCGCTAATGTAGTATGAGCCCCATAAGGGTGCTGGAGGGGGGTGTTGGCACTCAGGAAAATTGAGGGTCTGTGCGCAGTTACGCAACCGTGGGTCTGTGCACATGTCTCAGATTTCCATATGTCTAATATGCATCTTCTCTCCTCACTTAGTGAGGCCTCCTATCATTGTCGGTAACTGGTTACTTCCCATGTAACAGACAGCTGGGAGTACAGTTTACAGTAGGCGAGAGCTTCCAATATGCTTTTCAGTTGATCTTGCCCCTCTTTTTGGTTAGTTTTAGTGGTGGTATCCCATCCACTAAGTGACACTATCTCTCATGGAACAAGGGACTACATCAGAGACATGGTAAAATGCTTGACTTCCTCCTCTAGGGACCACCTAGTCAGACAGGAACACCATTTCTGAGAGTTGCCACAGTCGCATTCAGTTCCTACACCTTTCTTATGGTTGGATCAGCTGGTACCCTACTGCTAAACTATCTTTACTCGGTGTCCTCCAGGCGTTACCTCCCCTGGCTCATTACCCAGATTGCCTTGGTCCCAGTGTCTTGCCATGGGTCGTTGCTCAGTTTCGACTCTCCCTTTCAGTGTTCCTCTACCTCTTGCAGGATTTATCCCATTGGCCGTAGATACAATTATTGCAGATAGCCTAGGAATAGTATGGCTCCATCATTAGTGGTTTCCTTTGTACTTAGGTAGTGGTCACTGTCATGGTGGGAGTTTCTTTTATTTTGATGAGCTTGTGGGCTTTTCTTTTTTATCCTTACAGTTTGTGTATACTACAAGTTTACTGAGTGGGGGAGTTTTTTCAACCACGCAGGGTCTGTCTCAGTTAGTGTTATGTTCTGGGGGCCTCTTGTGGGTTCTGTCTACAAGTGTATATTTCTGTTTAGGCTTGGTTCACAGTTTTTCTTCAGGGTGCTTAGGGGATGGAATAGAGGTAGATGTGAGTACGTTTGTCATAGCTTGTGCTGCATGTAGATATTGTACTTTAAACACAGAAGAAAATTGAAGGAAAAACAATCCAAAAAACCCTAAAAAAGACTAAGAAGATGAGCTCTTCACACTTCATTCTAAGTTACTTTTCTACTTATTACTTTACATTTTACGAATATAAAACCTTTTATGCTCTTGAAGTAAGTTGAGTTGCCTTTACGAATAAGGACCAAAACTCTACTAGGCGGGTAGAGTTAGAGAAAAAGTATGATAGGTGATAAGGACTAGAGACAAAAGATCTCTTCCACCTTACTGTAGAAATAAGTCTAAGAGCTATCATTGGAAAGAAGAAATAAAACTATCATCTACTTGTTACAGAAAACTGATATCAGTTAGGGAACAAAATATTGTGCAGTATCACTTATAGTGATGCTTAAGTAATACCATGCCAGCACAATTCAACCCAGATCATGTAGGGGATATCGATCTTAATGAGCAGAGCCTCGGAAACTTAGAAGAATTCGAAGATGTACTAGAAAATGCTTCAAGACAACCAGTATGAACAGCGAGCCCAGTTACTCCAGAACCAGGCTCTTCAGCAGACAGTGTGAAAGAAGGAACACTGAAACTAACGAGAATGAATAACACCCCGCTACCAAACTCAGTAAACTCACTGGTTTTTAGCAATAACAGGGCCATTGATGCAGCACAAATACAAATAATAGTATGAATGGTACTAGCAATCGTGGAACTATGAGGATGACAGAATTTCAAGGTCAAAGTACCTCTGTTAGGTGGACGCCAAACTCAAGTATATAACTGAGGGATGTAGGCCAAAATCTGCGATTGAAGAATCTGTCGAGGAAGGCACGTCTCGATAAAATAGGTAAGATAAAGATTTAAAGCGTTAAACAATATTATATTGATAAGATCTCTTCTCCGTTGCTTGATGATGTCTGTAAAGCTCGGGAGGCACTTCGATATTTATATCCCGTGTCTCAGTGTTCGCGGACTACTTCTAACTATTATGCCTCGGAAGTACCACTCTGGTTTTAATATGCAAATGTCTGGAATCTTATAAGTACGAACACCATTTGACCCTGAAACTTATCACACCCTTTCGTGGATATGGAATAGTATTCCTCCGTTGAGATACCTGCGCTATTTGTTATTCCCAACAGCAGCTTCCAACTTAGATATCTACATAGACTATTATTTTACTTTAGTTTTGTTGACTATCGTTCCAGTAGTCTCTTCGGTCATGAAGTGATCAGGTTCATACAGGGCCATCTAGCGCCAATCGCAAGTCTGAGCCCGACGTGTCAACGTCTCAAGGGGCTCCCACTTATCAATGTCTTCCATTCTGAGCATGCTTCCCCTTGGTCCGCCGGCCTCCGTAGAGGGGTATTATTGCTAGGACCAACCAACCTACAGCTGATTTCAGCAGGGTATGGGTGGATTCGGTATACCCCGAATAGCTTCCGCTACTGGGATATCCTCTTACTGTATTTCGCCGAAAACATCCCGTCACTTTCGGCTTGTAGTTTATGAAGCCTAACGTTGAAGCCTACTATCTCAATGCACCTCATATGGATTCCCTCCATTCCACTTCCCAGATGTCACCAAAGGTCCCCTCTCATATATCCTGCGAACAGCATGCGGTCGGACGGACGGCGGTGACGTATATGGTATTATGAAGTGGGCTTCATTGATGTAACATTTTAGTTATGGGACACAACTCTCGCAATCTCGCTAATGACGTGTGGGCCCCATACGGGGGCCGGAGGGGGGTGTTGGCACTCTGGCAAATCGAGGGTCTGTGCACAGTTACTCTACAGTGGGTCTGTGCACACATGTCTCGGATTCCCATGTGCCTAACATGAGCTCCCTCCTACCAGGCTTCGCCTCGAATCTCTTTATAACCTTTTATAATTTTCTTCTAAACACATTTTAAGACACACTGTGGTCAGGGTGAAAAACCTCCCGTGTTTACTTGGCCACAGTAGGAAAACCTTTTCCTCCCTATCTTACTTCTGCCCTTCGTGGCATGTCCGGATTTTCATTATGAAGGTTCTCCACAACTTCCTCCACGTTTTCCCTTTCAGTAGCTGGCTCCCATGTGTTCACATCTTCTAAAGACCCTTGCCATTTAACGAAGTACCCCAGTTCCCACTTCACTTGATAGTAACCGCGTACTCGTTTCCTGCAAGAACAGTCTCGCTTCTTACTATTTGCTCAACCTCCAATTGCCGATCGCTGTCAATGTTTTCTGGTTCTCTAGAGGGTTGCTGACGATTGTCATGAACTGACTTGTGGTCGGGTTCTAATAGTGCGACATGGAATACGGGGTCAATGTTCCATCGATCAGATGTGTTAAGCTTGAAGGCTCGTGCTGCGCATTTTTCCATGATTTGGAAAGGACAGTATATCTTGGGGCTTAGGTTCTTTGATTTCTGTCGGGTACAAATGTTCTTTGCATTTAACCTTACTTTGTCCCCGATCTTAAAGTCAGGTGGTTGTTGAGCTTTCTGGTCATAATATTTCGACATTCCTTCTCGTGTCATTTCTAGTGACCCCCTCACTTGTTCATGTATCGTCTTGATCCAGTTCGCGTAGAGTGTTGCTCCTGGATTTTGAGCTTCTCGCTCCTTCATCTACTCAGTCTGGGATGGAATCCATAGTTCACATAGAATGGTGACATCTCGTGCACGTTGGTTGCGAAGTTGTTATAGGCATGTTCAGCTAAAGGTAATAGCTGATACCAGTCGTCCTGATCATAGTTGACAAAACTTTGCAGGTAACCTTCCAGCACTTGGTTGTTTCATTCTGTTTGTCCGTCAGTTTAAGGATGGTATGCTGTTGACATTCTTCGCTTAAATTCCCACGCTTTGCAGAGTGATTCCCTGAATTCTCCTGCAAACTTTGAGTCCATGTCTGAGACGATTTCGGTTGGCAGGCCATGCAGCCTCCGTACTTCTTTTAGAAATATGTTTGCGACATCCTTGGCCATAGCCGACGTCTGTAGTCCAATGAAAGGTACCATCTTTGTGAATCGGTTAACTACTACCATTATCTGAGTACACCCTTGGGACTGTGGTAGTTGAGTAATAAAGTCCACTGAGATAGATGCCCATACTGTGTAGGGTATTTGCAGTGGTTGCAGTAACCTGTACTGAGCGTGTCTGGGCGATTTGTTATGTTGGCATTCATCGCAAGATCGTAAGTAGTCGTTGACCCATGCCGCAAGTCCTTTCCAGTAGAAGTCTCTCATGATTATTTCCAAACGTTTTTCTTGTCCCAAATGTCCAGCAATCTTTGCATTGTGACATCCTTCTGCGATCTTGGTATATCTCGCCTGACTATCTGGTACAAATAGTCTTTGCTTATAATATCGTAGATCGTCGGTTAGGGTCCAGTCTTTGGAAAAATCCTTTCCTTCGTCTGGTAACCTCATGAGTTCTTCCCTCCGTTGCCTCCAAATTGCATCTGTTCCGATAGCGGCCTGTATATCGCTTAAGAATTCAGGATTGAACTGCTTTATACTCTTTTGCAGGATTATCGCATTTGACATCAGAACCTTTTCAGGTACTTCGGAAATATCATACCAATGTTCGTTGTCTTGAGCCGATACCTCTAGGTAGCTGATACTAGGTACCTGTTCCTTAACGATCAAGGATCTCATTGCTATATCGGTACTTCCGAATCCTCCGGCTCGTCATTCCATATCTTCTAAGTCGTCTACTTCCATCATATCTGAGTTGTTAACTTTTTCTACCACTAGTTGAGCTATGCGTTCGCCCATTCTTATTTGGCAGTCCATATCCTTATGGTTGAAAAGTACAACTTTGAGTTCGCCGGCATAATCAGCATCAATTACTCCTGCACCAGTGGAGATTCCGCTTCAGACCGTCAATGCGCTTCTCTGGGCAACTCTTCCGCAAATTCCTTTGGGTAGTCCCATGGCGATATACGTTCTTGTTAATGCTTGTCCAATTTCACAACAATGTCAACTTCTATGGCATCCAGGTCATGTCCTGCCACCATTCTTGAGCCTTTTGTCGGCAAGTATGCCTTCTTGCTCAATCTCTTGACCCTAATAACGGGTTCCTTTCCACTTCCATTCGAGGTTCCAAATCTCAATCCTTTTCTCCATCCCAGTCTTCTCCTTCATCCCCTACCCTCGCTACCAGTGATACCAAGAAATTGTCTTCTTTCAAAGTTTTTTGTTCGCAATACGTAGCTCCCTCCTCAGGACGGTACTCTGGCCATCTGCTTAATGCGTCAGGCATTTCGCCCTTCGTGCCTGGCCGGTATACAATACGGAAATTGTATTCTACCAACTTCTGAGCCCATCGAATCTGACTGCCACTCCAGGCTTTTGAGGTGAGGAAGTATTGTAGATTCTGATGGTCGGTAAAGACTTTAAGCGGTTTTTCCGTTACGATCAAGTTGTCACGGTTGTGTGGCAGATTGTGGAAGGAGCTGTTTCACCATGACGAAGATATTCGCCATGAGGTTTTAAGTTGATTGACTTTCACGCACATGACCTATTAAGAGGTCATGGGTGCAGCGCAGTTTGATTTACTTTCATGCACATGACCTATTAAGAGGTCATGGGGGCAGCGCACGTGGCCAAGGGGGCTGCGCGGTTTGATTTACTCTCACCCACATGACCTATTAAAGAGGTCAAGTGGTTTACGCACAGGACCAATGATGCAGTCATATGATGTTTTTCATGAGCCACGATTATGACTCATAGTTCTTTTGATTTATAAGCGGGTTGAGTGAAGGACTATAAAAGGAGGCCAGTAGAGCCTGGTAGTTAGTTCTTCACGCAACCATCGAGTATACTTTCTTACCTATACTATTAAGAATAGATTCTATTCTACCACTTCAAGAATACTACCACGATACGACTTGATTATTAGCATTCTAAGAAGGAATGTAGACAATGGTCTAAGAATAATAATCAAGGTCTTGGTAAGAAGAAGGAACGAAGTAATGGCACACTATGGAAGAGAAGTATTGCACTATTACAAAGAGATTAACAGAAAGCTGTTGCCTGGCACAGGATACATATTGACATCAGGAGATAGGTAGGATACCTAACATTTGGTTGCGTCTCAAAAGTGACACTCAACAGCAACATGGAAGCAGAACAGACAGGAGAAGGGACGGGGACGACCCCGGCCCCTCCAGTACCATTGAATGTGCTGAGCATGACAGGAGAACAACTGGAATACATGGTAGCAGGACTCAGACCTGCATGAACGTCGGAAGAGCTCAAATTAAGGAACCCTGACGTCTTCGACAGAGAACCAACCAGACTCAGAGGATTCCTGGTACAGCTTAAACTGTACTACGAAGCCAAAGAATGGACGAGCGAACACGACGACAAGAAGATCAGGTTCGCAAAAACCCTGCTCAGAGGTACGGCAGAAATGTGGATCACTCCGATTGTGGAAGGCACCACCACCAAGGAGTGGCACAAATGGGAAGAATTCAAAAGAGACCTCAGAGCTAAGTTCGCGGACAAAGACAAACGACATGGAGCGAGGAACCATATCGAGAAAATGGTTCAAGGAAAGAATACGGTCATCGAATTCTGGCACAACATGCAACTGTTAGCCCCAGATGCTGAATACGATACGCATACACTACGACGACAACTCTTAAGGGGAGTCCACGAAGAGCTGCACGAAGCATGGACCAACTCGGACCTGGTATTCAACGCAACCAAAGAACTGGCCCAGTGGTTCGTGGAGCTCGAGAATAGGAAGAACCAAGGACGAAGCAACTGAGAGAGACCGGCCCGACAACAGAATGGACGACCGAGGGCCCTAACGACCAATCAGGGAGGAGAGGCGATGGACCTTGACGCAATAAGAGGAACAATCCAACAATTCCAGAGACCAGGACAAAGGCTTAGACAAGCCTGGAGACCAATGTGGCCAAACCTCGCGAGGATAACAGTGGAAGAGTTTCAGAAGTGCAGGGACAGCAACTTGTGCTTCTGCTGCGGAAAGGCAGGACATCGAGCAATTGAATACCCGGACAAGAATGCCAAGATTCGACAGATGGGGGGACTGCGCTGGGAATAAATGGTGGAGGCTTTAAACGACGACAGTCACCAGTAACGAGTGGTCAGAGGGACGACCAGCACAAAAAACCCACTCCGACTATATAAATATCGATGGCAACGGACTACAAGGTACAAATCAACACAATGGATAATCAAGATGACGAATCAGATCTGCTGCTGATAAAAATCAAAATACTCACAAAAAACGGTGTTAATGAAAGCAACGCGAAGGTCGATTCGGGAGCAATGGAGGACTTTATCGACTGAAAATTCTGCAATACCCACTGGATACCGGTCATGAAAATCAACAAACCAAGGAACATCTATGTAGTTAATGGGGAAAAGAGCAAGGCGGGCTCCATTACCCACTTAGCCGAAGTAGCCATGGCAACAGGATCTCATCAAGAAACGATAATATTACAGTTAGCAAATATGGTCAAACATACTGCTATCCGGGGGATACCATGGCTAAGGAAACACAACCCGAATATCGATTTTGAAAAAAGAAAGATCGACTTTGGAAGCGAGAGGTGTACCCAAGTATGCCTAAATGAATCACCCAAAATGAACGCAGTCCCAACCGGATTGGCCAGATGGGAAAATGAATACAGTTGGATCACCGTGACAAGAAGCGAAAAAGAGGATATCCGGATCCAATGGTTGGATCCCGAAGGAAAGATACTGACCAAAGGGTCGCAGGGAGCGGCTGGACACGACCTGTACAGCATCCAAGAGGAAATCATCTCGCCCAAAGAGCAAGCGATGATAAAGACAGGAATAGCGAACGGACTACAGGATAGTACATATGGACGAATTGCCACCCGAAGTGGATTAGCGACCAGGCATGGCCTAACCACAGGTGCAGGGGTAATAGACGCTGACTATCGCAGAGAAATCAAGGTTCTCTAAATGAACCTGAAAGGAGCAGACTACGAAGTCAAGAGCGGAGGTTGGATCATACACTTGATTGTCAAAAAGATGGACAGTAGGGGACTGCGAGAAGTAGACGGCCTCGACAGAACAGGAAGACAAGATTGTGGATTTGGAAGACCAGGAAAAAACACCCTCCATGAAACCGAAGAACGACGCGTTGATATCAACTTTATATCAGCCAGAACATTCGGAAAGCTATATCGGAAAGGAGAACCAACCGGTGTTCTCAAATGGGGTCAAGAAGAGAAGGTAACGACAATTGTGGAGACCTCGATGATAAGTACCAGATTAGCGGTACGACAAGAAGCAACAAAAAAGAAAGCGACTCTAAGACAGCTAGTACCAAGCAAATACCACAACTTCTTAGACATGTTCGAAGAAGGAGAAAGGACGGACTTGCCAGAACACAGAGAAGAAGACCACAAGATCGACCTAGTGGGCAGAGCACCATTCATGAAACTTTACTCCTCGAGAGAAGAAGAGTTGAAGGCTTTACGAGATTATCTCCAGCAGAACCTAGAGAGAGGATGGATACGGCCATCCTCGTCAGCAGCAGGAGCACTGATATTATTCGTCAGGAAGAAGGACGGAAAGCTCCCACAAAGCGTGGATTTTCGCGGACTGAACGCTGTCACCAAGGAGGACCGATATCCACTACCGCTGATCGACGAAGCATTAGATAGATTGGGGAAAGCACAATACTACACGAAACTAGACATCAAGGATGCCTACCACAATATCAAAAAATTCAAAGGGGACGAATGGAAAATGGTATTTTGAACACGATACGGGCTATATGAATACCTGGTAATGCCGTTTGGACTGTCCAACGCACCAGCAACGTTCCAAAGATGGATCAACACTAAACTTAGCAGATTCTTGGATATATGCTGTATCATCTATTTAGACGATGTCCTCACCTATTCAAAGACAATGGAACAACACTGGAAGGAAATCCGAAACATTATGCAGGCCCTAAAGGAAGCAAAAATCAAACAAAAACCAACGAAATGCGAATTCCACCAACAGGAAACCGAATATTTAGAGTTTGTCATCAACCCTGAAGGAATACGAACCGACCCGGTCAAGACAGCAGCAATCGACAAATGGAAACCACCAAAGAGCGTAAAAGGAGTACAAAGCTTCTTGAGCTTTTGCAACTTCTACAGCGGATTCATCGAAGGGTTCAGTAGAGTGGCGAAACCACTATACGAGACAACGCAAAAAGATACCAAATGGAACTGGACGGACAAGGAGCAAACAGGATTCGATAAATTAAGGAACAAACTCACCATGGCACCGATACTGAGAAACTTCGACGCGAAATTGCCCATCATAATCGAAACGGATGCATCGAATTACGTCGGCTCGAAGATTTTATTGCAGTTAGGAGACGACAAACTATTGCGCCCGGTGGCATTGAGATCGAAGACAATGACCAAAGAAGAATGTAACTATGACATCCACGATAAAGAACTATTGGCTATAGTTCAGGCACTTAAGGCGTTGAGAAAATAGGGGCTAGGAAACGAACACAATATCAGGGTGGTAACTGACCACAAAAACCTCCACGCCTTGACCACCACCAAAGAACTCAATCAACGACAAATGAGATGGAGTGAAACCCTATCTCAATATCACATCAACATTGAGTACCGACCTGGAAAGCAAGGAGGACAACTCGACACCCTTACCAGGAGACAAGAAGACCTACCGACCAGAGAGGACGAAAGGATCCAACAGACAAAAAGGATTCATTTACCAAAAGAAAGATACTTCAAAGACGAGAAGGAAAACGGAAGAAATGAATCCATCAACGAGATAGAAACAGCAATATTATCCAATGACGACTACACAGGATGGATACGAAGCACGATGGAGAAAGATACCGAAATACAAGCAATCAGGAAAGCTTTAAACGAAAAGTAAAAAGAAATGAAGGGGATAGAACTCGGGCTATACGAAGAAAAAGAAGGATACCTTTGGTACGACAACAAGATAAGGATTCCGGATGACAGAGCTCTCCAAACGGAAACCATAAGGAGAAACCACGACATACCACAACCGGGACATGCCAGAATGGCCAAAACTATGTAACTGATCAGGAGATCAAACTACTGGCCGACGATAAGAGAGGACGTCAAGAGATATGTCAAGAAGTGCGAGATATGCCAGAAGACGAAGGCAGTACGTCACGCGCCATATGGATTACTAAAACCTATTGAACCAGCTAGAAGACCGTGGTAGTCTATTGCTATGGATTTCATAACGGGACTTCCAGAATCGAAAGGTTATGATGCAATACGGGTCGTTATTGATCGCTAGACCAAGATGGCCCACTTGATACCCTGCAGAACGGACATGGACACACAACTATTCTTGCACCTCTTCAAAGCTCAGGAGTTCAGAATCCATGGACTACCGAAAGATATCATATCAGACAGAGGATCACTCTTCATGGCAAATATCTGGAAAGAGATCACAAGACAATAGAACATCAAAAGGAAACTCAGCGCGGCATTCCATCCACAAACAGATGGATGGAAAGAAAGGACGAACGCCATATTGGAAAAATATCTAGGGGCATACAACAATTATCAGCAGGACGACTGGGCCGATATGTTAGCAACTGCCGAGTTCGCATACAACAACGGAAAACAAGAAACGACCAAAACGACACCCTTCTTTGTGAACTATAGATATAATCCGATATACAAACCGGCGAAATACGACATACCAACGCAATCGATCAAAACAAAAAACGTGCAACAATTGTATGACATATTGCGAGAAGAAATATGCCTCGCACAAGAAAAACAGAAGGAATACGCCGATCGACACCGAAAGCCCAATCCTAACCTCCAAGTCAATGACAAGGTGTGGTTGATACCATGAAATATACAGACCACGCGACCATCAAGGAAACTGGACTACAAAGAATGAGGACCATTCTGAATCATCGAATGCATCCGACTAAGATCATATAAGCTCGACCTCCCACGCTCAATGAACAACACTCATCCTACATTCCACATCAGTCTCCTGGAATACTACCAAGACAACGCCTTCGCATCACAAAAGAAACTACCTCCGCCGCCCATTGAAATCGAGGGCGAAGACGAATACGAACTTGAGAAAATCATCCACTCAAGATTACATAGCAGCAAACTCCAGTATCGAGCCAAGTGGGTCGGATACTCAGCAGAACACGATCGAGAGTGGTACCCGGCCACTAATTTCACCAACGCTCAAGATGCCATTCAACAATTCCACCAAAGCTACCCCAATAAGCCCAGACCTCTGCCTGATAGAAGTCGGGGTTTGGATCAAAGAAGAAGTAAACGACGAGGATTGGGTCCAACACGTGGACCTAGCGATCAGGAAGGCGAAAGAGATGGAGGAGTAGAAAGCCCACAAGTGTTTGTCATGGACACGGTGCTACGACGACGGGTGCCCCACCGACTACACCGAAAAGATTGGAACCAACTATTTTCCCAGAAAAGGAGACAGGACACCACCCGTGTCGCCTCCACTTGGCAACATGAACAAGGTTTCGGGGACAAAACCTGCGGGGAGGGGGGCCAAAAAATCCAAAAAGGTCACCTGGGAACAGGAACCAGCACCATGGCCGATCTTGTCGGCAACACAAGAGGATATGGTGGAAAGCTTACAAAGGGAGCTGATCACGATCAGTGAACAAAAAACAGGTGGCAGAAGGAGAGATGGGACTCTACAAAGGCCAGGCTTCGATGTGGGAGTAGAAGGCAAGGGAATGGGAGAAAAAGAATGCGCAGCTGGCAAGAGCAGTGACGGCTCAACAGGCCAGGGCAAGTTTGGCTGAATACAAGGTTGGGAAGGCAGAATCCCAACTGAAGAGGAGGGAGGCGAGAATCTGAAAGTTGGAGAACCTTCAGAAAGAAAGCAGGAGTTCGATGCGTCGGATAGGACGCAATATCCAGCAGACGGCAGGAACCGAGGAGGATGTCGAGTTCCTAATGGCCTAATGGGACTTAGGCTGTGGGGAGAGGGGAGCTATTGTCACCGTTGTGTGCCAGATAGTGGAAGGAAATATTTCACTATGATGAAGATATTCATCGCGAGGTTTTAAGTTGATTGACTTTCACGCACATGACATATTAAGAGGTCATGGGGGCAGCGCACGTGGCCAAGGGGGCTGCGCAGTTTGATTTACTTTCATGCACATGACCTATTAAGAGGTCATGGGGGCAGCGTACGTAGCCAAGAGGGCTGCACAGTTTGATTTACTCTCACGCACATGACCTATTAAAGAGGTCAATAGGTTTACGCACATGACCAATGATGCGGTCATATGATGTTTTTCATGAGTCACGATTATGACTCATAGTTGTTTTGATTTATAAGCGGGTTGAGTGAAGGACTATAAAAGGAGGCCAGTAGAGCCTGGTAGTTAGTTCTTCACGCAACCACCTATTATACTTTGTTACCTATACTATTAAGAATAGATTCTATTCTACTACTTCGAGAATACTACTATGATAAGACTTGATTATTAGCATTCAAAGAAGGAACGTAGACAATGGTCTAAGAGTAATAATCAAGGTCTTGGTAAGAAGAAGGAACGAAGTAACGGTGCACTAAGGAAGAGCAGTATTGCACTATTACAAAGAGACTAACAGAAAGCTGTTGCCTGTTGCAGGATACATATTGACATCAGGATATAGGTAGGATACCTAACACAAGTACTGTCTCTATTCCTTGAATGCTTCGAGCATTGCGAGAAGTTCTTTATCATGAATCTCGTAATTGCGCTCTGCTGAATTTAATTTTCTGGAATGTATAGCTACTGGGTGCAACCTTTTCTCAAAGTATTGAGAGAGGAGGCAACTGAGTACAAAATCGCTAGCATTAGTTTTGACAACTGTCTCTCTTTCTCGGAAAAAGTGGTGTAGTATGGGGGCCGTGGTGAACCGGTGCTTCAGCTCTTCGAAGGCCGTATCCTGTTCTAGTCCCCATTTGAAATTCTTTGGATTTCCTTGTAGTGTCTCGGTTATGGGTTTGCAAATAGCGGAGAAGTTTTTTATAAAACGTCTGTAGAAGTTAGCAAATCCCATAAATCCTTGTACCTCTCTAACCGACGTAGGTGCTTTCCAGA
Organism: Tuber brumale; assembly: GCA_014065205.1. NCBI lineage: Eukaryota > Fungi > Ascomycota > Pezizomycetes > Pezizales > Tuberaceae > Tuber > Tuber brumale. The sequence goes on from JACCEG010000474.1 coordinate 33,388, forward strand.
CCATTAAGCACTCCACCTTTCGGGTGCTCATAGACACCCCATCGACCGCCACCATATAGCCGAGGAATTCCACCTCCGTGGCATGGAAAGTCAATTTCTTTAGCGATACCGCTAATCGCAAGTCCAATAGACTTTATAAAACTCTTTTAACAGCTTCAATATGTTCCTTCTCATTTTTTGAATAAATCAGAATATCATCAAGGTAATATACGACCTGAACGTCAAGGTATTCCTGTAGAACTTGGTTTATCATATGTTTGAAGGTTGCCGGAGCATTGACTGATCCAAAAGGCATAATCTTATATTCGTAGTGTCCGTACCTTGTACAGAACACTGTTTTCCATTCATCTCCTGCTTTTATCCTAATCAAGTGGTAGCCATCCTTAAGGTCTAACTTGGTGAAGATCTTTGCACCGGCTACTCTATCTCTGAGTTCGGACATTAGTGGAAGGGGATGTTTGTTGAGGATAGTAATCTTATTTAGATTTTGATAATCCGCAACTCGACGTAGTCTGCCATCTGGCTTAGGTATGAATAATATGGGTGCCCCTGCTGGTGATTGGCTCTGAGTGACTTTTCCTTGTTTGATTATCGTCTCCAGGTATACCTGTAACCCCTTAAGCTGTTTTTCGAATAGTGGATATATCGGCCTCCAGCGGGGAGTTGATCCTGTAATCAACTTGATATCATGATCGAATGTTCGTCTCGGGACTAATATTTCTGCTGTATGGCCTTCCAACAAATGTTTGTAATTCCAGTATTTTCTCGGTAATGATTCGAGTTCCACCGTATTTTCGCTGGCTCTGATTCTTCCGTTACAGCAGGCAATAGGATCCCAGTCGACGGATTGGTCATACTCGAACATATCCGCTATTCCTTCTTCTTCCTCTATACAATTTTCACAACATTTTGTGGGGAAAGTCCAATTTTGTGCATCTTCTATGTGCGACACTGGGTGTTCACGATGCCACCAACCAAATGGAATTATCATTCCATAGTGACCTACCTTAGCCACTTCACACGACACTTCAGAGAGGTGTCGATTTTTCCCTATTCCCAAGGTAATAGGAAGAGTATAGCACTCCCCTCCTGCGGCGGCCCACGATACATCAAAGCCTAAGATTTCAACTGCATTGTTGCGTTCTACTATAGGAACGCGAAGGTCTGCAACTAGGTCATTATTGATAAGGAATACGTTGGATCCCGAGTCTAACAAGACTATGACTTTGTATCGCTTATCGAGTATGTGGAGGTAAGCAATCCCCTCCGGGCAGTGGTATCGTTTTAGTTTTGGAGCATTTAACTCCACCCACTTAACATGGATAATATTTTTTTGGTTGTTTCATTTAGGCATCACCTGTGTTGGGTGTAGGTAACAAGATGTTTGTTTCTACGCCACGTAGTTTCGACCATTGAGGTCTCCTCAGACAAACTAGTAATTCTTTGGCTCGAACAATCTGGGTCTACATACTAAGCGGCATTTCACCGATGCGCAATTGCACATGACCAGTTTTCAGGCTGGATACCTTCTCCCGACACACCAAACCTAGGCTCACAGCAGATTTTCGGGCAGTTGTTCGCCACTTTACTCCCTTAGTGTGGGATTCCTGCTTTCGCCAAGTCTTTTCCGTTAGGATATCGGTTATCCGTCCAGCTCCCTCAGAGGGGCCTTGCACACCAAAGTGGTACATCCCTATCCCACACTCTAGCCAGAAGGTAAGATAGTACGTACGTATAATACTACTCAGACTCGTGTGGTAGGTGGAACGGCCCATGTTGGTTGTCCTCCTGTTGTGTATTGCAATCAGGTAGATCTTGCATTGCTATCTCGCAACTTCTTCAGTATAGTAACTTGCTTGCACACGGGTAGCAGGCAACCACCAGGTGACTCGAGGAACTTCGCACTGTTGGCTCCTGGGCCATGTGGGATTGTTGACTATCCTCTCTTTTGATCGAGACTCTCCATATATTGATTCTTATATTCGAGCTCATAAATCCCTCGTGGGGTCCCTTCACTTACAGCCTACTTACCTTGATCCTGAAAGGAGAGACTCGCTTCGCGCCACTTTGATCATTTTGAGTTTCGATTCCCGCAGTTGCACATGGAATACCTGCTCCCCGTCGTGGTCAGTACCCAATACACCACAGCTAAAGGGGGTTGCCATTTCGATTCCAGCTCCATCAGGACACTGAATACCCAATCGCCGTCGCCGTTGGTGCCAATGAACTAACCTGGGTCAGTTCCTCATCGTCCACCAGTTCCCAGATCTTATTTACTTGGGCTGGGTGCTGAACGGCTGCGATTTTGAAACCTAATTTAGGCTTTATAATAACCGATCTTCCTCATCGAATTCCCATTTTTATCGGTCTTCAGCTGACTGTTGCCGCTAATATATGGGCATCTTCCCAACACCTTTGATAGCTGTGGTTTTTCTTTGCACAATGTTTACAATTTCCGTCTCACCTCGGAGTGTCTATCACGCTCTGCGGGATACCGGTTTGGGCCCAGTCAAAGTTTGTATCGGTGGTTTTTGTTGCACCTCCCAACCATTTCCTGGGCTTCTCCAGTTTGTCATCTCTTGTCCGCTTCCGTGGTGGCGCTCCACCTCCTTTGACATAGGGTTTATTTTCCTTTTGTCGCTTCGGTTTAGAGTCTCCCGTCGGTCTTCTCTTTTGACCTCCTGGACTACTTTGGGCTTGGACAGTTTGTGACGCCAAATTATTTCTCTGGCCAGAGGTCCTTCTTCCGACTGACTGCACTGCCTTAGTGCCTCTGCCCATTCTTGATCCGTGGTATAGCGCAATGCCGACAGCCTGCGGACAACTTGTTTTGGCAGTTTGTCTTCTACTTCCTGCCTCCAGGACTCCCCTGTCATGCGTGCACGAATGTTATGGTTGTGCATGATTGTAAGGTAACATTCAATGCTGCCCTCGTATTCGACTAACTTCATGGCTCAGAGCCCTAGTCTTTCTTCTTCTACAAGTGCAACTCGCTTGATCATATCATGCTCAAAGCGAGTCCACGTAGCCAGCTCAGGTGCTGCATTTCCCCTTAAAGTCCGTCCATAGCCTTCCGGTACCAAACAGTATAAGGAAGTCCTATTTCTCCTCATGTACGGCGGAACGCATATAGGAGTCGTTACCTTGCATTGTCCCAAATCCGAGGGTTTCTTTCGAAATAGTCCATGCATTGCAAAATCCAGACATATATATCTTGTCCGGGTTTATCCTCAAAGAATGGGGGTGGCTCTGATGGTCGCTTAATATTCAGGCCCATCCCATTGGCAAGTGTCTCTGCCATACCAGACTGTTCCGGTGTCTGTCCTCGCCTGCCTCACTCCGGACTTCCTCTCCTCCTTTCTCTATCATTATCGTCGTCCTCGTTACTAGGATCTCTCGGGTCACCTCCCTGGGCACCTGAGGGGGATGCATCAGCAGCTTCCTGGCCTTTTCCCTTTTCCAGGTGTGTCGGTGGAGCATAGTACTCCTCGTCATCCGTTTCTTGGATTGCAGGTAAAGGCGTGGCTCCTGCAGCTTCGGGACTTGATGCAGCGGCTAGTATCTTATTTATGGCCGCTGTTGACCCTTTTAGAGTTTGGTTTGTCGTGACATTGTGTGGCTGTTGCTGGTCTTGAGACTGGCGAATCTCCCCTTGTCGGGTCGTAGAATCTGTGCGCATTTGTTCTAGGGTAGGGTTGACCTCTCTTTCGCAAGTGACGCTCTGCACAAGAAATTATACAAATTCCGCCCTTAGACTAAGGACCATCTGTTCCACAGTCTAATCTCGGGCTAATACCGCTTGGCTTTCTTCCCCCAGGGTTCCATGTAACTACGTGGTTACCTCTTCATGTTCCCGTTGATGCCTTTCCTGGGCGTCAATTTTCTTTGCCACTTCTCGCAGCATTTCCTCTTGAATGCCCTTGATCTCTGCTTCCACACCTGCCAGTTGCATTAACTGGAGTCCAATATCATTGTCATGGACATCTTGTCCTTTTGCCATTTGGTGTTGCACCTTAATTAACTTTAAGGTATTGTCTTGGGTGGATCCCTTCAAATGTTTGAAGGCGATATTGGCTTGGTCGAGCAAGGTGTCTATGTCCTGCCTTGTTCAACCCAAGGTTATTCCAAGACGGGCAGCTAATCTGGCCAAGTTTGCAGCGTGATCTCCTCTTGGTTTGGGTGTGGGAGCCTGTGATATCCTATGAGTGCTAGCGGTACTGGAGGATCGGTGAGAAGGTAAATTTCCTCTCCTGAATGTGGGTTCGTGGGGTGTTGGCGGGGGGGCTCCATATTGCCGAATTATCAGTTTTATATGTTGTATCTGGGCGGGTGTCCATGGGTTCTCCTGCCATTATCCTCTTTCTCGGGTCTTGAGGTATCTCAGCCATTGTGATGCTTTCCAGGGCGGCTAATTGCTTTAATAGTCCTGGATGCGTGATTTCTGGTACTTCATACCAGAGTTCGTGATATCCTTTAAAGGGTTTAAGGAATCGGATGTAAGGTATCCAATGCTTGTGATACTCTAGAGGTGTAGGTAAGAAAGGGTTCGGTTGATCTGATTCTGGACTCAGAATCTGAAGTTCGCTTTTTCGAGGTTTAGAATGTACTTATAGTACAAATAAGGATTATGTCAGGCCCAAGCCGAGGGAGTGTCTGGCCCTTGAATGGCGGTGCCTGGTTTCTTGTTATCAGAGTACTGGGTACTCCACTCAACAAAGTTTCTGACTTGGTGGAATTCAACTCAAAGTCTAGACAGTACCAGGTACGGTATATGCAATAGAATTGATACCTTGTTGGGATCCTGAAAGGTATTGTGAACTACGAGGGTTGTGTGATAAATTCTTCTTCGATTGTGAATAACACAAGGTCAAACACTGCTTAGAATGTCGGAATGTAGATGGCACAGTGAGGTGCTTCGAAAATATAATCGAAGTCTGAACTGAGGGTGGAGTTTGATGTGAACTCGTAGTTCATATAGTGAGCCTTGGTAACAGGAGAACTATCAATATCCTGTTAGGCAGATGCCAAACTCAAGTATATAACTGAGGGACGTAGGTCAAAATCTTCGACTGGGGTATCTGTCGAGGAAGGCTCGTCTCAATAAAATAGGCAAGACAAAGATTTAAAGCGTAAAACAATATTATATTGATAAAATCTCTTCTCCGTTGCTTGATGATGTCTGTAAAGCTCGGGAGGCACTTCGATATTTATATCCCGTATCTGTGTGTTCGCAGACTACTTCTAACTATTATGCCTCCGAAGTACCGCTCTGGTTTTAATACCCAAATCTCTAGAATCTTATAAGTGCTAACACCGCTGGACCCTGAAACTTATCACACCCTTTCATGGATACGGAATAGTATTCCTCCATTGAGATGACTGCGCTATTTGTTATTTCAAACAGCGGCCTCCAACTTAGATGTCCACATAGACTATTATTTGATATTAGTCTTGTTGGCTATCATTCCAGTAGTCTCTTCGGTCATGAAGTGATCAGGTTCATGCCGGGCCAACTCGTGCCAATCGCAAGTCCAAGCCCAACATGTCAACGTCACAAGGGGCTCTGACTTATCTAGGTCTTCCATTCTGAGCATGCTTTCCCTTGGTCTGCCGCCCTGCGTAGAGGGGTCCTATTGCTAGGACCAACCAACCTACAGCTGATCTCAGACGGGTATGGGTGGATTTGGTATACCCCTAATAGCTTCCGCTAATGGGATATCCTCTTACAGTATTCCACCGAAAACATCCCGTCACTTTCAGCCTATAGTTTAGGAAGCCTAACCTTGAAGCCTACTATCTCAATGTACTTCCTACAGATTCCCTCAGTTCCACTTCCCAGATGTCGCCAAAGGTCCCCTCACCTCTATCCTGCAGACAGCATGCGGTCGGACGGACAGCGGTGATGTATATGGTGTTCTGAAGTGCGCTGCACTGATGTGACATTTTAGTTACGTGACGCAACTCTCGCAATCTCGCTAATGACGTGCGGGCCCCAGGAGGGGGCCCGCCGTGGTGTTGGCACTCCGGTAAATCGAGGGTCTGTGCACCGTTACCCTACCGTGGGTCTGTGCACACATGTCTCGGATTTCCATATGCCTAACAACCTCTTTGGTATGGAGGATAGAGGGATAAGCTATGAGGCTTTGTAGTCCAACTCATCACCTACTTCGACACAGTAGGATAGACAGAAGGACACAACACAGACAAAATACAATATACAATGACACTGTGCAAAGAGATGGTGTTACAATAGATCACTCCTTATATAGAGGAACCTGAATAGCGACTATGGGGTACATGGGCGGAATTCCAAAGCATCTTCGAAACTCAATTCGCTAATATCGATTGCAGAAACAAAGCCAGGAATAAGCCGGAAAGTATCCCACAAAGATCTTGCAAGGTTATTCAAAGCTACTGAATTTGTATCTAGTAGTACAATCTTAATAATTTGAGTACAAGAATACGGCACAGTATTAAAGATGTACTGTGGCCATACTTAGACGAGGAGTATGGTAGTAGGAAGGCAGATTGGTAGTAATTCTTCTCTTTGATTTCTTTCTAACACTTGAAATGGTAACCAGCTATATATACCGGTGCGTATACTTAAGTAAAGAAAAGTAATAAATCACAAAACTTTGTAACAAACTTAAGTATGAACAAGTTTGACTCGGAAAAACTGCCTAGAAAATCCCAAATAAAATATCTATAAACAGTAATAGTGTGAGAGATTTTAAGAGAAAAAACTCAATATGTAATACACCTTTGAAAATGGTCATAGTACATAAATGAAAATAATCAAAACATCCCGCACATGCAATAAGAAAATATATATCCAATTATCCCCTCTTCATCATGGAATATAAATGAAACACCCATTGTATATGCTGTAGCTGTGGTAATATTCATGATCTATAGGTAAACGAGAAAATATAACTGAGGAGAGAAAGGAGTGGTAGATCATCTGACCAAAATTAGTCATTTGGTACCTGTTGAAAGGGTATGATAGCACAACAATTTACGACCACCTTCATACGAGAAATTTTCTGATTATGTAGACCGTCTAAAGATATCATGACTGACTGAGGATGTATATTCATATCTGAAATACAAAAAGAAATAATAGAAGAGTTGGAAATCCAAAGTAAGTTATCAACAGTTCTCCACCTGCAAATGGATGGACAAACACAACAGCTAAATGGCATATTAGAGCAATACCTATAAGTATATATCGACTATTAGCAGAATAACTGGAGCGAACTACTGCCAGTAGCAGAATTCATATACAATAATGACAAATAAGAAATACTTAAAATGACACCCTTTTACAGAAATTAATGTCTAGACTCAGAATATCAGACTATAGGTCATATGACCAACGGACTAATAATAGAAAAAGGAAATATGAGTTAACTATATGAGATTCTATGGTCGCAAATGATGAGGGCACAATTATAACAAAAAAAAAATTACTATCAACATTGAAAACTGGATCCTAATATACAGAACGAAGACAAGGTATACTTATTACCCCAAAATATACTGACTACAAGACCATCCAAGAAATTGAACTACTGGAAGCTAGGACTGTCCAGAGTATTGGAAAGGATAGAGATATAAGCTTATAAACTAGACCTTGTCCCATCTATGAAAATACACAATACCTTCCACATATCACTTCTGGAACTCTATCAAAGTAACAAGTTTTGCTTGTAAATAATCATACTCTCTCCACCTATCGAACTAGGCAGAGAACCTGAATATAAACTTCAAGAAATAATTGATTACCATGTACACTATGGTAATCTTCAATAATATGCTAAGTGGACTGGTTATTCTGCCAAATATGATTAAGAGTGGTACCCAGCTGGTAACTTCATGAACTCTCAAGATGTCATCAACCTCTTCTATCAACACTCCCCTTGGAAGCTGTCAACAGAGCATTAAAGATGCTTCAGAAGACTTTGTTATCATGGGTAGCCCTATAAGCCCACTACATGATGCAGCCAAATAGGCTGCAGGTGAAGAAGAAGTCAGGATCAAAAAGGAGGTGGAAGAAAGGACCATAGAGGCTGAATGGGCCAAGGTGGTCAAAGATAATGAGTGAAACCATGCTGTCTATCACTGGATGGCATTCACTGATGATAGGTGCAAGGTGTACTTCAACAGAAAACAGTGAAGTAACTTCTTTCCCCAGAAGGAGAATACAATACAACACCTCAGTGATGAGAAAATGGACTAAACCACAGAATGAGTGACACAACCACCAGCTCCCACATCCACTAAACTAAAACACCGCAAGATCTTCCATCAGAAATGTCTATACAAGTACTGCCTATATTATTGAAGACAATAATAGGAAGACATGCAGGCAACCCAACCAAGCACAGAGCTTGAGGTTCCTAGGACAGAATCTGTGAAGGAGGAGGATATAAAAACTCCTGTATCCAATGAGGAACTACACCAAACTGTTGAACACATTCACAGAACAACCAACTTAGACTAGCTTGAGAAGGAGGCCAGCAGTCAACAAGAAATGATTGCTCACCTAGAAAAAGAAAATGGCAAACTCCAACAGACCATGGAGAGAGCCAGGAGGGGAGCTGAGATTATGTAACTCACATATGAATAGAGGATTAAAGGAATAAAGGAAGAGTTGTGACAAGCCAGAAGAAAGAGAAAAGTGATGCGATATGACTTCCGGAAGATAGTGGACGAAACAAGTGACGATCATAAACACTTGCAATGATTTGTATATCAGCCATGTAATGAATAGAACAAAGCTTGATGGGACTTGAGCTTAGGGAGAGAAGAGCTAATATCATGGATATGGCTCAGCAAGGAAAGCTTTTCACAAAACTTCTAGTTATAAGTCATAGGTATATTATATTTTATATATGACCTCACTTAGAGGTTATGGGTTTCACGTATGTGACCACTTCGGTCATATGACCTGATCAGATGATAGTTTTATATGACTCATAGTTATGAGTCATAAGTATATTATGTTTCACACATGACCTTACTTAAAGGTCATGGGTTTTGCACATGTGACCACATAGATCATATGACTTAATCAGATGATAGTTTTATGTGACTCATAGTTATAAGTCATAGGTATATCATGTTTCACATATGATCTCGCTTAGACTTCATAGGTTTCAGGCATGGGACCACTTTAGTCATGTGACTTATTTAAGTTGTAGGAAGTGTAGTGTTAAGGATGATCATAAAAGGAGACCAGGAGGAACTGTAAGATGGGACCGTCCTCCATCTCTGCTGTTTTCTGCGTACTTGGAATCGACTCTCAGTACACAAATATCATGACACCCCCCTGCCTCCACTCGCCACCTGTGATGGATTGGGCCTAGGGGTGATGGCCATTCCCCTCCTCTTCTCACTATCCTCCTTCGCTTCTCATCGCATTAAGGCTTTCTCTCCCTTAGAATCTGGTAATGATTCTGCTGCCCATTCTCTCTTCTCAGCTCAGTTAGCGAGGTACCCCTCACAGCCAGTGACTGCTTGCTTCCTATGTAGCAGATAGCTAGGAACATGGTCTACGGTAGGCAAGAACTCCCAGCAGGCTCTTGAGTCGATCTCAGCCTGCCCCTTCAGTCAGCATGTAGTTGTATACTGTCCACTAAGTGACACTATCTCCTGTAGTATAAGGAACTATATGAGAAATGTGGTAAAACATCTTGCCTTCCACTGGGGGTCCACCTGGTCAGACACTAACACAATTTCTGAGAGTTGACATGGTTGCTTTGGGTTTTTACACCTTTCCTACTGCAGGATTGGCTGGAGCTCTACTGCTACACACTATCCTTACTTGGTGTCCTTGGGGCATCACCTCCAGGTCTCCTTGCCTGGATTTCATTAGTCTCTAGTTCTTTGCCATGGGTTCTTTTGCCTTCCACATGGGCTTTCTCTTTGGTCTCTTACCACCTTTGCTGGGTATATCCCCATTGGCTGTATATATAGTTATCACATGTAGCTCAGGGCATTGGCTCTATGGTTTGGGTTTTGGTTGTCAGGGTGGGCTTTTCGCCACAGGTAGTAGCTAGTGTCTGGATATGGGATTTCCTCTGTGTTGATAGATTGGGGGGGCATTTTATTTACAGCCTTTACCATTTGTGTATACTACAAGCTTGCTGGGTGGTAGAGCTTTTTCAACAGCATGGAGTATTAGAGTCAGTAGCTCTAGGCTCGACCCTTCCACATTCAAGTTGTTGGGCCTGCAGACTAGGCACCTGATTGTCAATATTGCAGGTTATCATGATAGTTTTTCTTCTAGCTGCTGGGGGGCTGGCATATGAGAGGAAGTGAGTTCGTCTACCATGGCTATCTGATTGCACGTAGACAGTGTACCTTAAACATTGAATGAAATTGAAGATAAAAAAAACAAGAAGAAAGAAAGAAAGAAGAGAAAAAAAAGACCTGTGAGATGAGTGATACTCCATCTCCACTATTTTCCTCATGCTTGAAATCAACTCTCAATGCTTTAACGATCAATCTTGTTCCTACTGTAACTTCTCTTATATGGACAACCACTGTTGCTTGCTTTCTCTCGTCTCTATTGGTATAGTATTGTATGGTGGAGTGTTGACGAGGTCCTTGCTTCATGTCTACGGTATCTGGGTTACTGTAACTCGTACTGGTTACTCGTTTAGGATTTTCAAGTATCAGTTGATACTGTTAGTATTTTGAATTTGTTTCAGAAAACAAGGTTTGCTTCTAGCCTGATAGTGTAGTATTGAATATTCTATATGTTTTAAGTTTGGTTTTGAGTATCGGTTTGATACTCTCTATTGTTAGGTATCCTACCTATCTCCTGATGTCAATATGTATCCTGCGACAGGCAACAGCTCTCCATTAGTCTCCTTGTAATAGTGTGATACTTCTCTTCCTAAGTGCACCGTGACTTCGTTCCTTCATCTTACCAAGACCTCGATTATTATTCTTAGACCGTTGTCCATGTTCCATCTTTGAACGCTAATAATCAAGTCGTATCGTGGTAGAAATTTCAAAGTGGTAGAATATAATCTATTCTTAATAGTATAGGTAAGAAAGTATAATAGGTGGTTGCGTGAAGAACTAACTACCAGGCTCTACCGGCCTCCTTTTATAGTCCTTCACGCAACCCGCTTAATAAATCAAAACAACTATGAGTCATAATCGTGACTCATGAAAAACATGATATGATTGCATCATTGGTCATGTGCGTAAACCACCTGACCTCTTAATAGGTCATGTGCGTGAAAGTAAATCAAACTGCGCAGCCCCCTTGGCCTCGTGCGCTGCCCCCATGACCTCTTAATAGGTCATGTGCGTGAAAGTAAATCAAACTTATTATAACAAATGAAATCCTATGACTCGCAATCATGAGTCATAGTGTGAAACCAATCTGCCTTTCAGTCTGCCTTGCTAAGTCAGTCTAGAATCGTGACATCTATGTTTTATGTTTAGTTTTGAGTATTAGTTTGATACTTTCTATGTTTTATATTAGGTTTTGAGTATCGGTTTGATACTCTATATGTTTTATGTTTGGTTTTGACTGTCGGTTTGATACTCTATATGTTTTATGTTTGGTTTTGAGTGTTGGTTTGATACTCTATATGTTTTATGTTTGATTTTGAGTGTTGGTTTGATACTCTATATGTTTTATGTTTGGTTTTGAGTTTTGGTTTGATACTCTATATGTTTTATATTTGGTTTCAAGGCTACTGTTTTGGAGTCTTATATGTTATAAGAATAGGGCTCTCGGTAGCCAAAAAAGTGTATTTAAAGACAGCTATTGTGCAAGTTTGAAGAGGCAGACTTCGACAGACAGAATTTTCAATATACTTGGTTGAACAGTTACTCGCAGCAGATCACTTCGACAACATTTAGTTTGATATCCACTAAATGGCATAAAAACCTCTGTAGTAGCAAATGTTAGGTATATGGAAATCCGAGACGAAGTGCACTGACCTCGCAGTAGGGTAACTATGCGTAGACTGCCAATTTTCCGGAGTGCTAACACCCACCTCTGGGCCCCTAGTGGGGCCTGCACGTCATTGGCGAGATTTCGAGATTTGTGTCCCACAACAAAAATGTCACATCAATGAAGCCCACTTGATAACACCATATACGTCACTGCCATACGTCCCACTGCATACTGTTCACGGGATATATGAAAGGGGACCTTTGGTAATATCTGAGAAGTAGAATGGAGTAGGTCTATCAGAGGAACATTGAGATAGTAGGCTACAAAGTTATGCTTCCTAAAGTATGGGCTATGGGCTAAAGATGATGGGATATTTTCAGTGGAATACTCTAAGAGGATATTGCAGTAGCAGAAGCTATTAAGGACATACTGAATCCACCCATATCCTTCTGTGATCAGCTGCGCGATGGTTGGTCCTAGTAATAGGACCCCTCTATGGAGGCTGGTGGACCAAGGGGAAGCTCGTTCTGAAAGGAAGTCCTAGATAAGTTGGAAACCCTTAAGACGTTAACACGTTAGGCTAGGACTTGCGATTGGGACTAGGTAACCAGGCACGAACTTGGTCATGTTATGACTGAAGAGAATACTAGAACGATAGTCAATAAGACTAAAGTAACTTGATAGAATATGCGGACAACTAAGTTGGAAGCCACTGTTTGGTATAACAAATAGTGCAGTCATTTCAAAGGAAGAATACTGTTCTACAACCGTGAAGGGTGTGATAAGTTTCCGGGTCAAATAGTGTTTGTACTTATAAGATTCTGTACGTTTTGCATATTAAAACCAGAGTGGTACTTAGGAGGTATAGTAGTTAGAAGTAGTCCTTGAACACGCAGATACAGGATATAAATATCCTAGTGCCTCGCGAGCTTTACCGACATCAACAAGTAATGGAGGCGAGATCTTATCAAGATAATATTGTTTCACACTTTTCCTTACCTATTTTATCGAGACGAGCCTTCCTCGACAGATTCTCTAATCAAAGATTTAGCCTTCATCTCTCAGTACTATACTGGAGTTCAGCATCCGCCTAACGGTATATTGATAGTTCTCCTGTTACTAAGGCTCACTATATGAACTACAAGTTTACTTCCAACTCCACCCTCAGCTCTCACTTCTATTACATATTTGAAGCTAATGACTAGCCCATTTGCAATCTTACATTAGAAGAAATATTCAATAGTCAGCTGCATGAAATCAAAGAAGAGTATAACAAGAATTCTCGCGATTCACAACACCTTGCGGGATACCAACAAGAGATCAATTCAATTGCATATGCCTCACCTAGCACAGTCCAAACTTCACGTGGAGTTCTACTGAGTCTGAGGACCTCGTCGACTGGAGTACCCAGTACTCTCTAGTCAAGAAACCAGGTCCAGTTAGTCAAGGACTACTCCAACCCTGGGCTTAGGCCTTAGAACCTATACATGTACTAAAAGTACATCTTGAACCTTGAGAAAAAGGAAATTCATGTTCTAAATTGAGACTCAGATCACTCGAACCCTTTTTTACCGACACCTCTAGAACACCTCAGCCATTACTTACTATTCATACGATGCCTTAAATGCTTTAAAGGATATCACGAACTCTGGTACGAAGTACCGGTAATCACTCATCCCAGGCTATTGGAATACTTAGCCTATCTGGAAAGAATCAAAATTGCTGGAATACCTCCAGAGCCGAGAAAAAGAATAATGGCTGGAGAAGTTATAGACACCCGCTCAGATACAATGTGGACAGATGAGCGGGCTACATGGAGCCCCTTCCTACAAAACCTCGCAAGAACTACAGTTCTGGAGTGGACTATCGCTACTGCACAGCGATCGTCCAGTGTCGTGAACACACATCAGATATCACAATCCTCTATGCTAAAGCCAGGAGGAGATCATGCTGCAAACCTAGCGAGGCTGACTACCCGTCTAGAGATAATATTGGGTTGAATAAGGCAAGACATAGACACCTCGCTCGACCAAGCCAATATTGCCTTCAAACATTTGAAGGAAGTCACCCAAGACAATACCTTAAAACTACTTAAGGTGCAAAAGCAAATTGCTGAGAGACAAGATGTCTATAATAATAACATTGCGATCTTGTTGATGCAGCTGGTAGGCATGGAACAGGAGGTCAAGGGTATCCAAGTGGAAAAGCTACAGGGAGTAGCAAAGAAGATAGATGCCCATGATAGGTATCAGGAGGAACATGAAGAGGTAATCACGAAGTTACATGGAACTCTGGAGCAACTAAGGCAGGAGGCCTTAGCCCAAGATCTGATGCTGGCACAAATCTTTAAGACGTTAAGGATAGAATTCTTAGAATTCTGTGCCCACAGCAGCACCATTGAAAGGGAGGTCAACTGTACTCTAGCCCAATGGTGTTTAAATAGCACTGCTCGCCAGGCAGAGGTTCGCAGGTCCCAAGACCAGCAACAGCAGCAAAGTGAGGAGATGAACAATACCCTAAGGGTATTGACGGTGTTAATAAATAAGATACTGGCCACCATGCCAAGTGTGGAAGCTGTAAGACCAGCACCCGCACCCGTGGTTGAAGAGGCAGATGACGAGAAGTATTATGCTCCACATGAGTGAAGGGAAAACGAAAAAGGTAGGGAAGGTACTAATGCATCCCTCTCAGGTGTGGAGGGAGGGGACCTAGGGGATCCTAGCGATGATGACGACTATGATGATGAGTGAGGAAGAAGGAGAAGAAGTCTAAGCTGTGGCAGGCGCAGACAGACACCAGAATAGTTTGGTATGGCAAAGACACTTGCCAACGCGATGGAGTTAAAAGTGAAGTGGCCATCAGAGCTACCCCTATTCTTCGAGGACAAATCCACACAAGGCATATATGGCTAGATTATACAGTGCATTGACTATTGCGAAAGAAACCCGAGGCTCTAGGATAATAACTGGGAACAAGTTATATACACGTGCAACTATACAAAAGGAGACATGGTGCTTCCTTATACTATTTGGTCTAGGAAGGCTATGGATAGACTTTAAGGGGAAACCCGGCAGCCAGAATTGGCTACATGAACTCGTTTCAAACACGATATGATCAAACATTTTGCTCAAGTGGAAGACGAAAGACTAGCACTGTGAGCTATGAAGCTGGTCAAGTACAAGGGCAGTATTGTGTGTTACCTCATAGTGATGCACAACCTAAACATCCGGGCACACATGACACAAGAATCCTGGAGGGAGGAACTCAAGAATAAACTTCCAAAACGAATTGTCTGCAGGTTGTCAGCCCTGCCATATATGATAGACCAAGAATAGGAAAAAGCAGTCAAACCACATGTTCGATTGGAAGAGGCACTTCTCACTAGAGAAAAGCTTGCAAGAGACAAACTGTCCCTGTGAAAGATAGTCTAAGGGGTTAAAAGATAGGACCAAGGGGACTCTAAAACAAAGTGACAAAGGAATAATGAACCTTATGTCAAAAAGGGTAGAGCCAGACCACAAAAGCGGATAAGAGAGGATGAACTAGAGAAACCTAGGAAAAGGCAAGGAGGTGCGACTAAGACCACTCATACAAACTTTGACTAGGCCCATACACGTATTCCGTAAATTGTGATGGACACTTGGAGGCAAGATGGAGATTGTACACATTGTGGAAAGAAAAACCACACCTACCAGACGTGTTGGAGAGATGCCTATATATCGGCAGCAATAGTCAGCACAAGACTGATAAAAAGTGGGAAATTTTCGACATGCGAGATTGGCTATTGTGAAGCCTAAATTAGGTCACAGAATCGCGACTGTCCTGCAACCAGCCAGAACGAATAAGATCTGGGAGCAGGCACATGGCCAGGAACTGACCTAGGTCAGTTCATAGTCACCAACAGTGACAGCATGTGGGTATTCAGTGTCCAAAGAAAACTGGAATCAAAATGGGAACCCCCTTTGGCAGAGGTGTATTAGATATAGACTACGATGTGGATCTGGTATTCTGTGTGCAACTATGGGAGTTGAAACTGAAAATGATGAACCTGGCACAAAGCAAGTCTCTCCTTTCAAGATCAATGCAAGTAGGCATCAAAGTGAAGAGACCACACACACGGGACTTACATGCTTGAATATAAGAATCAATATATAGAGAGTCTTGATCGCAAAAGAGGATAGTTAACATGCCCACATGGCCCGGAAGTCAACAGTACAAAGTTCCTCGAGACACCTGGTGGCTGCCTGCTACCCCGGTAGAAGCAAGTTACTATACTGAAGAAGTTGGAATATAGCAATGCAAGATGAACCCGATGATAATACACCACAGGAGGACAACCGATGCGGGCTATTCCACCTACCACATAGGTCGGAGTTATATTATATGTATGTACCATCTTGCCTTTGGGCCAGAGTATGGGGTAGGGATGCACCGCTTTAGTGTACAAGGCCCCTCTGAGGTAGCCAGATGGATAACCGAAACCCTAAGGGAAAGGATCAGTGAAAGTGAGAACCCCATACCAGGAGAGCAAAATAGCTAACAACTGCCTGAAGATGTGCTATGAGCCTAGGTTTGGCGAGGCAGGAGAAGGCAACTAGCCTGAAAACTGGTTGTGTGCAATAGCATATTGGTGAAACACTGCTCAGTATGTAGACCCAGATTGTTAGAGCTAAAGAGTTACTAGTTTGTCTGAGGAGACCTTAATGGTCGAAACTACATGGGTGTAGTAACAAACATCTTGTGACCTACACCCAATACCAACGATTCCTAAACTCAAGAACCAGGAAAATCTAATTTGCGCCAAACGTGAGGAATTAGAAGCTCTAAAGCAAAAACAATACAACTGTCTGGTGGAGATCGCTTACCTCTATATACACGATAAGTGATAAAAGGTTAAAGTCTTTTTGAACTCAGGATCCAACATATTCCTTATCAATACAGACCTAGTTGAAGACCTTCGCATTCCCCTAGTGGAATGCAACAATGCAGTTGATATCTTAAGCTTTGATAGATCATCAGCCGCCTCAGGAGAGAAGTATTATACTCTACCTACAAAGTTGGAAATTGGAAAAAACCAACACATCTCTCAAGTGTTGTGTGAAGTGGCTAAAGCAGGTCACTATGGAATGATAATTCTTTCAGGTTGGTGGCATCGTGAACATCCAGTGTCTTATATATCAGATGCAGCAAATTGGATGTTCACTCCAAAAAGTTGTGAAAACTGTGTGGAAGAAGATGAGGGAGAGCAGATATGTTCAAATACTACGAATCAGGCACTGGGAACCTAAATGCTTGCTGTATCGGACGAATTTGAGCTACCAAAAATACAGTCGAACTCAAATCACTACCAAAGGAATACTGGTATTACAAACATTTGTTTGCAGCCTAGACAGCAGAAAAACTAGCCCGCAGATGAATCTTCGATCATGAAATTAAGTTGATCCCCGGGTGTACTCCCCCTTGGGGGCCGATATATGTGCTATCAGAAAAACAGCTCCAGCCTTTACGAGAATACTTGGAAATCATGATCAAACAAGGGAAGATCATACATAGTCAATCACAGGTAGGAGCTCCAATATTATTCGTACTTAAACCGAATGGCAGATTGCCTCTTGTTGTGGATTATCAAAATCTAAATAAGATTACAATCCTCAACAAACATCCCCTTCCATTAATACCTGAACTCCGAGATCGTGTACCCAGCACAAAAATCTTCACCCAGTTAGACCTTAAAGACCGCTACCACTTGATAAGGTTCAAGGAAGGAGATGAATGGAAGACAGCATTCCATACAGGATATAAACACTGCGAGTATAAGGTCATACTTTTCAGATTAGTTAATGCTCTGGCAACTGTCCAAGATATCAAGAACCAAGTACTGAAAGAATATTTGGATGTGGGAGTTGTGTGTTATGTTGACGATATCCTGATATATTCCAAGGATGAAAAGGAATACATCGAAGCTGTCAAGAGAGTTCTACAAAGTCTATTTGACTTTCAATTAGCAGTATTGCTAAAGAAATCGACTTTCAACGCTAAAGAGGTAGAATTCCATGGGTACATTGTGGCAGTCAATCAGGTGGCTATGAGCACCTGCAAGGTAGAATCCATAATTGTTTGGAAACCACCTAAGTTGGTTAGAGAGGTGCAAGTCTTTATTAGATAGGCTAACTTCTACAGACAGTTCCTTAAAAACCTCTCCGATATTTGCAAACTCATAACTGAAACATTAGAAAGAAATCCTACAAATTTCAAATAGGAAGTTTAGAAAGATATGGCGTTAGAAGAATTAAAACACCTATTCACTGCTGCTTACATACTCCAATACCTTTTTCCAAAGAGAGAAACAGTGGTAGAAACTGATGCTAGTGATTTCATACTCGATTGCGTCCTTTCTCAATACTTTGAGAAAAGATTACATCCTGTATCATTACATTCACAAATATTAAACTCAGTGAAGTGCAATTCCGAAATTCATGATAAAGAACTTCACGCGATCCTTGAAGAATTTAAGGGATAGAGACACTGCCTGATTGAAGCGGAAAAACCGCTTACAGTCTTTACCGACTATTAGAACGCACAATAATTCCTCATGTCGAAAGTCTGTAGTGGCCATCAAATTTAATGGGTGCAGAAGTTTGTGGAATACAATTTTTGTATTGTAGACTGACAAGGCATGAAGGGTAAGAAAGCCTGACACACTAAGCAGATGGCCAGAGTACTGTCCTGAAGATGGAGCTACATATCACCAACAGAAAACCAGGAAACTGGAAAGTTTCTTGGTATCACTAGTAGCGAAAGTAGGCGATAAAGGAGAAGACTGGAATGGAGATAAGGATTTGGATTTGGAACTGTGAAGAGGTGGAAAGGAACCTGAGATTAGGGTTACGAGATTGAGTAAGATGACATACTTGTCGACAAATGGTTCAACAATGGCAGCAGGATGTAATCTCTATGCCATAAAGGATGACATTGTCCTGAAATATGGACAAGCATTAATAAGGACAGGTATAGCCAATGGGCTACCTGAAGGAAGATATGAAAGAGTTGCTCCAAGAAGCAGTCTAGCTGTTCGAAGCGGAATCTCTACCGGTGTAGGACTAAGCGATACCGATTACACCAGAGAGCTCAAGGTCGTACTATTCAACTATAAGAATAAGGACTGCCAGATTAGAATATGCGATCGCATATCTCAACAAGTGGTAGAAAAAGTCAACACCTCAGACATGATAGAAGTAGACGACTTGGAATACACAGAATGAGGGACAGCAGTATTCAGAGGCACAGACATAGCGATCAGATCCTTGATCATCAAAGAATAGGAACTAAGCATCAGCGACCTGCAGGCATCGGCTAAAGACAATGAATATCGGTACAATATTTCGGAAGTACGCAAGAAAGTTCTGATGTCAACAGCTATTATCCTGCAAAACGGTATCAAGCAGTCTAATCCTGAATTCTTCAGCAAGATACAGGCAGCTATCGCAACAGATGCAGCTTGGAGGAACCGGAGAGAGGATCTGACTAGGTTGTGAGAGGAAGGAAAAAATTCCCGCAAAGGTTAGGCCTTGACCGACGATCCCTTATACTATAAGCAAAGACTACTTGTATAAGATAGTCAGGTACTATATACCAAGATCACTGAAGGATGTCATGATGCAAGAGTGGCAAGACATTTTAGACAAGAAAAGACTTGGGAAATCATAATGTGGGATATCTCCTGGAAAGGACTTGGGGTGTGGGTCATTGACTGCATACGATCTTGCGATGAATGCCAATATAATAAATCACCTAGACATGCTAAGTACAGATCATTTCAACCACTTCAAATACACTGCATAGCATGGGTGTCCATCCTAGTAGACTTTATCACGCAACTGCCAGAGTTGTAAGAATGCACTCAGATGATAGTAGTAGTTGATTGATTGACCAAGATGGTACATTTCATCAGACCACCAATATTGGCTATGGCCAAAGAGGTCACAAACACATTCCTGCAAGAAGTCTGGAGGCTGCACAGACAGCCAACCGAAATCGTCTGGGATATGGACTCAAAGTGTGTAAGAGATTTCGGGGAATTATTTTGCAAAGCGCTAGACATTAAGCGAAAAATGTCGCCCATATACCAACCTCATAGTGACAGACAAACAAAATGTACCAACCGAGTGCTGGAAGGATACCTTCCAAGTTTTGTCAAGCATGATCAGGATGACTGATATCAGCTACTACCACTAGCTGAACCTGCCTATACCAACTCCACAACCAATGGTCACATGATGTCACCATTCTATGCAAACTACATATTCGATCCACAGACCGAGTAGATGATTGAGCGCGAAGCTCAAAATATGGAAGCCACCCTTTATGCAAACTGGATTAAGGCAATACATGAACAAGCACAAGGGTCACTAGAAAAGACAAGGGAAGGAATGTCAAAATATTATGACAGGAAAGCTCAACAACAGCTGGACTTCAGGGTCGGGGACAAAGTAATGTAAAATGCAAAAAAGATTCACATTCAATAGAAAGGAAAGAAGCTAAGCCCAAAGCTATGTGGTACATTCCAAATCATGAAGAAGCATGGATTACGCGTTTTCAAGCTCACTGTATCCAATCAATGGAACATTCACCCTGTATTCCATGTTGTACTATTGAAACTCTAGCATGAATGAGTTCATAATAATCGCCAGTAACCACCTAGACAGGCGGAGGACATTGATGGTGATCTACAAGTGGGGGTCGAAAAAAGAGTAAGAAGGGAGATTGGCTCTTATAGAAAGCAGGTGCATGGCCGCTATCAAGAAACGCGGGAACTGTAGTACTTCGTCAAATAGGAAGGGTGTTCAGAAGATGAGACAAGGTGGGAGCCAGCTACCAGTATGGAAAACTTGCAGGAAATTGTAGAAAACTTTCATAATGAAAATCCGGACATGCCAGAAAGGGCAGAAGTAAGATAGTGAGGAAAAGGTTTTCCGACCGTAGGGAAGTAACCACGTGAGGTTTTTTATCCAGACCATGCTTAGTTTTAAAATGTATTTGCAAGAATAATAAGAAGTTATAAAGGCATCGCAGGCGAAGCCTGGTAGGAGGGAGCTCATGTTAGGCATATGGAAATCTGAGACAAAGTGGACAGACCTCACAGCAGGGTAACTGTGCACAGACCCTCGATTTTCTGGAGTGCCAATACCTCCCTCTGGCCCCCTTATGGGGCCTGCACAATATTAGAGAGATTTTGAGAGTTGCATCCCATAACTAAAATGTCATATCAATGAAGCCCACTTCATAACACCATATACATCGCCGCCATCCGTCCTACTATATGCCGCTCACAGGATATAAGAGACGGAACCTTTGGTGACATCAGGGAAGTGGAATGGAGCAAGTCTATTGCAGGCACATCGAGATAGTAAGCTTCAAAGTTAGGCTTCCTAAACTATGGGCAGAAGGTGATGGGACATTTTTGGCAAAATATTCCCTGAGCATGTCACAGTAGTGGAAGCTATAAAGGACATACCGAATCTACCTATACTCTGCTTAAATCAGCTGTAGGTTGGTTGATTTAGTAATAAGATCGGTTTATGGAGGCCGCCACACCAAGGGGGAGCACCCTAAGAAAGGAATAGCTAGATAAGTCGGAGACCCTTAAGACATTAACACATTGGACATGGACTTGCAATTGGTACTAGTTGACCCAGCTTGAGCTTGATCACTACATGACCGAAGAGACTACTTGAGCGATAGTCAACATGACTTATGTAATAGAATAGTCTATACAAACAACCAAGTTGGAGGCCACTGTTTGGTAGAACAAATAGCGCAGTCATCTCAATGCAGGAATACTATACCGTAACTGTGAAAAGATGTGACAAGTTTCAGGATCAAACAGTCTTCACACTGATAAGATTCTGGACGTTTTGCGTATTAAAACCAGAGTGCTACTTGCGAGGCATAGTAGTTCGCAGTAGGCTGTGAACACTCAGATGTGGGATATAAATATCCCAGTGCCTCCCAAGTTTTACAGGCATCATCAAGCAACTGAGAAGAGATCTTATCAATATAATATAGTCTCAGAATGTACCTTACCTATTTTATTGAGATGAGCCTTCCTCGACAGATTCTCTGAGCAAAGATTGGGCCTACATCCCTCAGTTATATATAGGAGTTTGGCATCCCCCTAATAGCGACACAGTAAAAGGTCTACTCAATAACCTCAGTTAAAGCCTCTGGACCTTGATTCCCTAGTTACCACCTTGGGTAAAGAATAAGGCCCGTTAACCCTATATTTACCACATCTCCCCAGAGGTGGTTACATTTTTTTCACTTCAGCAAGTTATCAAGATAGAAGGCATTCCAGGACCAAGCAATGGCGAGGCCACAGGAACATGTTTCAAACGATACATCCGGGATTCAAAAGCACAATTCACAAAGGCTCCAGCAAAGGAGCAAGCAGCAAGCGATGCATTTGCTAGGCAGTTTAAAAAAGATGGCACAAAACTATCAGCTCCAGAATCATCATAACAACTGCCAGAACCACCAACTACTACCCCTGGAGTGTACCCAGAATCTCCAAGAAAGCTACAGGGATACGAGCATCTCCAGCACTACCAAGCAACGATCCAGATAGCTCTATCAGTGATGAAGGATCAGGTGTCATGGCTTCAGAAGAAGGTCCAGCGGGAGCAAAGGCTCAGGACTAGGAGTTCCAAGACCACTG
The DNA here is from genome assembly GCA_014065205.1 of Tuber brumale. Taxonomy (NCBI): domain Eukaryota; kingdom Fungi; phylum Ascomycota; class Pezizomycetes; order Pezizales; family Tuberaceae; genus Tuber; species Tuber brumale. The sequence goes on from JACCEG010000474.1 coordinate 56,025, forward strand.
ACTCCAAGACCTAATCCAGTTGTTACAGCTAAACTCAGTATCATGGTACCTTCAACTAATAGGTTTCCCGGTGAAGGAGAGAACCTCAAACCAAACGAGTTTGATAGAGGGTATAACTCAGTACAGTTATATCTATGCCTAAAAGGACTATGAACACCTGAGGCCAGAGGAGCAGACTATTGGATCCACTATACTGAAGGATGAGCTCAAGAGGCAGATTTCCGAGCAGCTTAGTAGTTTGGAGGAGACGTGACAAGGGAAAACCTAGTTGGATTTCTACAAGAATGATTACAATCTTCGAAATAGAAGGATGATTCCTATTGCAAATTCCATGAAATCACCCAGGTACATAATGGCAAGATACAAAGGATATCAACAAAAGCAACCAATTTGCTAATATTCTGATCACTCCTACCTGCAGACACGATAGGCGAATATGCCTTCATTCAATAGTTCTTTAAGAGCATGCACACTAGGTTGCGATGGGGGGCAGGATTACTGTATATTGCAATAGACACTCTTATGGAAGTCATAGAAAATGCAGAAAGCATAGATGCTATCCTAAAGAGTACTGGCGCATATGGGATGGAAAGGTTTGATAAAACAGCGAAGGGATTTACCTGCAAACAAGAAGGACAGAAGAGCTATCGAAAAATGAACAACAAGTTCCATGGGAAGACAAAGGAGCCAAAGGAAAAGGGTGTTTGCTATATTGGCGGTGGTAAAGCGCATCTAGCAAGAGACAGTCCCAGCGAAGCTGCAAAGAACCAAGGCAATAGTAAAGCAAAGGTTAAGAAGGAAGTCACCTCTACTAGAGTGGAACAGGAATATCTAGCAGAACAAGTGTTTATCAACAGAATGGAAATAGAGGAGGAAGAAAAAGACATCCTCGCAATGGCTGCTAAACCAACAAATGTTGAACCTCATGATGGACAGGAAGGAACAATGCACATCAATAGTAAAGAAGTCTGAGTCCTGTTTGATACAGAAGCAATAGGAGCCAACCTGCTCAGGGCTACCTTTGTGACCACACATGGAATTCCTTGTCAGGATTTAAAGATACCAGTCACGATATGCCTAGCTATGAAAGGATCATGGTCTGAATGTCATAAAGAATATACAGTCAACATATCAGTTGAAAAATTGAGCGTGCTAGGAATTAAGATATTAGTTGATAACCTAGCAAAATACGATGCCTTGATAGTAATGCCTTTCCTGGAACAACACCAAGCATACATTGAATATAGCATATTACCTATTTCGTTTCCTAAACAGAACATTCGAATTGTTTGCACACCTACTGGTGGCATGATCTGAGGAGTAGTGATCAACAGAGAAGATGTCAGGAACAGATACAGGGAAGTATTTCCAGAGGAAATACCAGAAAGCTTACCACCATGTAGGAAGATCAATCATAATGTAACTGCCTCGCAGAAGATATGGTAATCATAGGGTTCTTGGGCTTTGTTCTGCAACGAGGTGGTAACTAATGAATCAAAGTTAAGAGGCTGTAGCTGAGGTTGTTGAATAAACTTCTTACCGTATCACAACTACTGAAGTCTCCGAGATGTTGGGTAGATCTCTAACTAAAGAGTCGCAAAGGGAACTGAAGAGAGTAACAATTTGGCAGGGTCTATTGCGGTACTCTGTCTGCCGAAGTCTGCTTTTTCTAACGTGAAGAATAGCAGTATTTAAATACACTTAGTAGGCTACAAGGACGCTTTTTCTCAAAACATATAAGACTCCAAAATGGCAGCCTTGAATACAAATATAAAACATATAGAGTATTAAACCGATACTCAAAACTAAACATAAAACATGTAGAGTATCAAACTGATACTCAAAATCTAACATAAAATACATAGAGTATCAAACTTATACTCAAAACCAAACATAAAACATATAAAGTATCAAATAGATACTCGAAGCCAAACATAAAACATATAGAGTATCAAACTGATACTAGAAACCAAACATAAAACATATAGGGTATCAAACCGATACTAGAAACCAAACATAAAACATATAGGGTATCAAACCGATACTAGAAATCTAACATAAAATACATAGGACATGAAACCAATACTTGAAACCAAATATAAAACATATAAAGTATCAAATCGATACTTGAAACCAAACATAAAACATATAAAGTATTAAACCGATACTCGAAACCAAACATAAAACATATAGAGTATCAAACCCTATACTATCAGGCGAGAGGAACACCCATTTCCTGAAACAAATTCAAAACACAAACAGTATCAACTGATACCTGAAAATCGTAAACTAGTAACCTGTACCGGTTACACCCCGAAAACAAAATCAAACCCTTATTTCAAAATATAACCACAATATCACCAATCCTCGCTCTCATAATCAGAATTCAAATAAGGATCCCATAACTCTTTATCAACTGGGGGTACATCTGAATAGCTCTTAAAGCTATCCTTAGTAGGAGAATAACATATAGGAATATACCCAGAAAATACCGTAGGAAACTTATCTCCTAGCATGTTGTCTGTCCACTATGCTTGAACTAAATCCATTGCATGTTCCAACCCTTCTACTGGTTTCCAACTATTCTCGCTTGCTGGATATCCTTTCAAACTAACCAAGAATTGTCCTTTGCCATATTGTTCCCTGTAATTGAGGAGTGATTGAACTTCCCATTCCAGTTCTTCATTGATCAGGATGGATGCTAGGTTCACAAGTACTCGTCCAAGGAACCGAAAATCATAGTTAGAGTGGTAAGGTTTGACTAATGAACACTCCAAAACTCCTTTCCTCCTTCGATACATTGTTGCATCCATGCTAACCGTATAGTTCTCAGTATGGTCATCGAATTCGAGTACTGTAAATCAGCCTAGCCATCTTGGCTGCAGTTTCCCAGATCTGCCAGATTCCCTTGCAAACTAGTCTCCAAAAACCATTATCCTTTCTCCAATCTCGACAGGTTTGTGTGAGTTCCTCCTCTAAGCTGCTACTCTGCTTGATCTTGCCCTAACCAACCGTACCGCTTAGCATACTGTATTCCTAATCTTTTGGTGATGATTGTAGTAATCATCGGATGTTGGGACTGTTGTATAGTTGACTTTATAGGTATCGAGTAGCTGATATTCTTGTCTATACACAGCCTTGTACAAAGACATACCAATAGTTTCAGAGTTTCCTGCATTGGAGTAAGCAGTCACTGCAGGAAAGGAGGTTAATCAATTTGTTTGTCGAGCGTTAACAACATTCCTTAATACTGTTTTAAGTTCTCTGATCTTTCCTTCCGTCTGTTCATTGGTCTGATTGTGGCCAGGCATAGTCATAATATGTTCAACTCCCATCGTCTTTAAGGTTTGTTTCCAAAACCGGAGGGCAAATTGGGGGTCAGCATCGCTAACAATTGATGTAGGTATTCCATAGGACGTAAGGACATGGTCCCGGAGTAAATCCCTTGTCGAAATTGCAGTAGTGTTGACTGATGTTGGTATCAGCGAGCTGAAACAAACCGCTCTCTTCTCTACTACTAATACTGAATCATGTCCTTCCAGCTTAGTAAAAAGACCCAAAAAATTGATAGCATAGCGTGAAAATATCTCAGAGGGAAAGGGGAGCGAAAGAGTGTTGATTGTGGGTAATGTAGTCCTTTCCCGATTCAGTTGACATATGTTATACTGTTGGATATAGTCTTTAAAATCCTTCCTCATCTCCGGCCAGTCGATGTATTCCTTTGCGTACCGTAGGTTTCAATTAGCGCTATAGTTTCCTTTATTATGTATTTCCTCTATCATCAGTTCTCTCAGCATTTCTCCTTTCACTCCCTGACCCTTCGCAATGTAAAGATAATCTTCTCCTCCTCTTGTAGTGGTATAGAGTAGACCATTATGTATGTTGTAATATTGCATCATCCTATTTCATGAAGTGTGGTTTGAATCCTGCGCTAGCTGGTAGATCATGTCGCTCCTATATCCTTTGATCATCTGTTTCCTCCAAATGTTTTTTATATCATCCACTTCTGGAATGATATCCCTTTCATCCACCACTCTTTCTAATACCATTACATCCTCCTCCTCATTAGGTGTCTCATAAACTTTGTAGAACTCATGTTTCTCATGATGTAGAGAAGGTGGTTCCACTACTGGAACCTCATTCAGGTATGCGAGAGGTCCTCCATGGAGGGGCCTGTTTTGGTGATACTCTGGATACTGAGGATCGTAGATTTTGGTAGTATGGGAGCCATATCCTAATGCCTATTTGATGCGCTCCTTAATGGCTCAGGTATTGAGGTGGGGGCATGGTGAATGGGCATCTTTATCGCTGTGATCATCATCGGTGTTAGTTGGAGTCTCGATAACCGGCAGGCTGCTGCAGTGGAAGCTGGCCTAGGTCTTTGTCTTAGGCTTCAGTTCCTTGTGGTCAGAGCAGAAAGGTATGTTGCAGAATGCCCAATGCTTTGATGCGTATTCAAGTTCCTCCTCACCCCTACCACTGGTATAACTTCGCTGGTCTCACCTATTATTTAGGGGTTCACTATTTCTGTAATTGTCTGCGTCCAGCTGTGCTTGCTCCAGGTTACTGTTGCTTCTACATTCTGAATGAGCACTGATGTGCTCAACAGTGATAGCTTCGAATCTAGACATTTCGTGTTCGATAGTAGGTTCTTCCCAAAGAAGAAAGGATGAAATAGCTGAGGAGGTAGGTGAATCGCCTTCTTGTGTGGGATCATTTGCAGTATGCGTGTAATTATCATTTTCATCATGAAGACGGGACAATGCATCTGCTAAATAGTTCCATTTTCCTGGTCTGTACACTATTTCGTTGTCATATTTTCCAATGAACCCTCTTTCTTGCAGTTCCTTTTTAGTGGGTATTCTCCTAGTCTGCAGGTACGTCAGAGGTAGATGATCTGTGACGATAGTAAACTTGCTTCCTGCAAGGATATGGTGAAATGCCTTTAGTACATCAGCTATCGCTAGAGCTTCTTTATCAGTTGTGCCATAATTAATTTGGGCGTTAGAGAATTTCCTGCTATAAAGCCAAGCAAGTCTGGCATTCTCAGGTGTTTCTCCTTGTCCTACCCATGCTCCTACACCTGTAATGGATGCATCAGTTATTAGCCATATTGAAAGTGACGAATCATATTGTAATGGTTTCATAACCTTGTATTTTGAAACAACTGGCTTAACATTTTCCAAGGCTTGGTGTTGGGTGGCCGTCCATACAAATTCTACCGTTCCAGTGAGTTCTGTTAGGAGTGATGTAATGGTTGCAATGTGTGGCAAAAACTGACTGATCTAGTAGACAAGTCCTAGGAATTCCTATAACTGTTTCTTAGTTTATAGCGTTGTCTATTCTTCGATCTTTGCTATCTTTTCTGTTGCTGGTAAGAGTTCTTCGTTATTGATAACATGGCCTAACACTTCTATACTGGTAGCAAAGAATTCGGATTTCTTCCTGCTTGTGTAGAATTGAGATTCCTTTAGTTTGTTGCAAATCATGGATAAGTGTTTCAAATGTTCAGACTCTGTATTGGAAAATATGAGTATATCATCAATTTATACCAAGATGAAATGTCCTAAATAGTCAGCAAATAGATTGGACATTATGCACATAAATGTTCCAGGTGCATTCATATCTCATTGTAGCATTACTTTGTTAATGAAACATCCAAATGGTATTTTGAAAGCGTTCTTGCTCACATCTTCTAGTTCCACTCTTGTATAGAAGTAGGAATCACTAAGATCAATATTGCTACAGTATCCTGGCCTTCCTAGAGCATTCCGGATCATCGTTTTGTTAGGAATGGTTTCAACATCTTTAACAGTTATCTCATTCCTGGTCGTGAGGTCCACCAGTTGCCACAAGTGTCTCTTATCCTTCTTTTCCTGTGCAAACATTCGAGCTGCCTGTAACCGGTACTGGTTACTGGTTTAGGATTTTCAGCTATCAGTTGATACTGTTTGAGTTTTGAATTTGTTTCAGGAAACGAGGTATGCCTCTAGCCTGATAGTATAGGGGTTGATACTCTATATGTTTTATGTTTGGTTTAGAGTATCTGTTTGATACTCTATAGGTTTTATGTTTGGTTTCGAGTATTGGTTTGATACTCTATATGTTTTATGTTTGGTTTCGAGTATCGGTTTGATACTCTATATGTTTTATGTTTGGTTTTCGAGTATCGGTTTGATACTCTATATGTTTTATGTTTGGTTTCAAGGCTACCAATTTGGAGTCGATTATGTTATGAGAATAAGGCTCCCGGTAGCCTAGGAAGTGTATTTAAGAACTGCTATTCTTCTCGTTAGAAGGAGCAGACTTCGGCAGATAGAGTTTTCAATATACTTGGTTGAACAGTTACTCTCTTCAGTTTGCTTCAAGAATCTTTAAGTTTGAGAACTACCAAACATCTCAGAGACTTCAGTAGTTGCAATACAGTAAGAAGTCTATTCAACAACCTTGGCTAAAGCAACCGGACTTTGATTCGCTAGCTACCACCTTGGTACAGAACAACGCCCGTTAACCCTACGATTACCGCAGCTCCTGAGCGGCAGTTACATTATTTTAACTTCAGCAAGTTATCCAGATAGAAGGCGTTTCAGGACCACGCAAGGGCAAGGCCCCTGAGAAAGGTTCTCAACAGCGTACCAGGGATTCCAAAGGATGGTTTACAAAGGCTCCAGCTTTGGAGCAGGCAGCAAGCGAAGCAGCTGCTAGGCAGTTAGCTAGAGACGCTGCTAAGCAATCAACAGGAGAATCATCACAACAACCACTGGAACCGCCAACCACTACCCCCGGAGAGTACCCAGAATCCTCAAGAAAGCCTACAGGTACACAGGTACCTCTAGCACCACCAAGTAACGATCCAGATAGCTCTGATAGCGACAAAGAATCTGACGATATGGCTTCAGAAGCGGGGCACACAGGGCCCAGAGCCCCAGCACTGGGGGTTCCGGGGCCGCCGGCGCCTAGACCTAATCCAGCTGTTACAGCTAAACTCAGCATCAAGGTACCTTCGCCTAGTAAGTTTACTGGTAAAGGAGATGACCTCAAACCAGAAGCGTTCGATAGGTGGTGTAGTTCAGTACAGTTATACCTACGGATTAATGGACTACGGACTAGCGAGGCCGGCGGAGGAAACTATTGGATCCTCTGTACTGAAGGACGAGCGCAAGAAGCAGCTTTCCAAGTAGCAGAGTATTTCGGTGAAGACATGACCAGAGAAAACCTTGTTGGATTCCTACTAGAAAGATTCCAGTCCTCTAAACGGAAAGATGATACCTATCGCAAGTTCCATGAAATCACGCAAGTGCATAATGGCAAGATATAGCGAATATCAACCATAGCAACCAACATACTGATGTTCCAATCACGGCTACCTGCAAATACCATAAGCGACTTTGCCTTCATTCAACAGTTCTTCAAGAGCATGCACACTAGACTACGACAAGAAGCGGAATTACAACATGCTGAAACTGACACTGTTATGGAAGATATATAAAATGCGGAGAGCATAGATGCTATCCTAAAAATCACTGGTGCTTATGGAAAAGAAAGGTTCGAAAAACCAGTGAAAGAATTTAATTCCCCACAAGAAGGACGGAAGGACAATCGGAAAGCCAGCACCTAGCCCCACTCCAAACCTAAGGAACGGAAAGAAAGGGGTCTTTGCTATACGTGCGCAGGTAAAGAACATCTAGCAAGAGACTGTCCTAGCAAAGATGACAAGGACGAAAGCAAGGGCAAGGCTAAGGTAAAGAAAGAAGTCACCTCCAATAGAATAGAACAAGAACAACTAGTGGAAGAAGTGTTTATCAATGGTATGGAAATAGAGGAAGATGAGGAAGACATCATCACAATGGCCACTAGACCAACAAATGTCAAACCACATGACGCTCTCGAAGGAACAATGCACATCAATGGTAAAGAAGCCAGAGTCCTGTTTGATACCGGATCAATAGGAGCAAACCTAATTAGCGCCACCTTTGTGACCATGCACGGAATTCCTTGTCAGGAATTGAAAACACCGATCAGGATACACCTAGCTATGAAAGGATTATGATCTGGCGGTCATAAAGAGTGTTCAGTCAACATATCGGCAGGAAAGCTGAGCGCACCAGGGACCAGGATGTTGGTCGGAAACCTGGCGAAATATGATGCACTAACAGGAATGCCTTTCCTCGAACAACACCAAGCTCAAATCGAATGTGGCAAATTAGCTATCCTGTTTCCCAAACAGAATGTGCGAATTATTTGCACACCTACTAATGGTATGATCCGAGCAGCAGTGATCAACACTGAAGATGTCATGAGCCAACACCCGGAAGTATTTCCCGATGAAATACCGCAAGACTTACCACCCCTAAGAAAGATCAATCACAAGTTGATCTGCAACCTGGGAAAGAGCAGCGCTCATTACCCAGCTACTCGATACTGGAACGATGGGCAAATGACATGAGCATATGGCTAAGAGAAAAGGAGAAAGCCGGAATTATCAAGAGACAAGCAGTTTCATCAGCAGCACCCATGTTTGCGCAAGAAAAAAACGCCAAGAAACGAATTAGGCCATTAGTGGATCTCACAGCGAGGAACGAGATTACAATCAAAGATGTTGAAACCATTCCTGACTAAAATATGATCCTGAATGCCCTAGCTAGGGTAAGATACCGCAGTAAAATCGATCTTAGCGATGCCTACTTTCAAACAAGAGTGGAACCAGAGGATGTGAGCAAAAACACATTTAAAACACCATTTGGATGTTTTATTAGCAAAGTAATGCTACAGGGAGATATGAACGCTCCAGGAACATTCATGCGAATAATGTCCGACCTATTCGCTCACTACCTAGGACGATTTATGTCGGTATATATTGATGATATACTCATTTTTTCCAATACAGAGTCTGAACATTTAAAACACATATCTCTGATTTGGGACAAGCTTAAGGAGGCACGATTTTACGCAAGCAGGAAGAAATCAGAATTCTTCAGCACAAGCATAGAAGTGTTGGGCCATGTCATCAATGATGAAGGACTCTCACCAGCACCAGAAAAGATAGAGAAGATAAAAGAATGGACTACGCCACAGACTAAGAAACAGTTACAGGAATTTCTAGGAACGGTCAACTACATCAGCCAGTTTTTGCCACATATTGCAACCATTACATCACCCCTAACGGAACTCACAGGAGTTGCAGAATTTGAGTGGACCACCACCCAAGACCAAGCCATGGATAATGTCAAGCGACTTGTTTCAAAATACGAGGTTATGAAACCACTACAATATGATTCGTCACTTCCAATATGGTTGATAACTGACGCATCCAACACAGGTGTGGGAGCATGGGTAGGACAAGGAGAAACACCAGAAAACGCCAGACCTGCTTTGCTGCATAGCAGGAAATTCTCTAATGCCCAAATGAATTATGGCACAACCGACAAGGAAGCTCTAGTGATAGTTGATGCACTGACGGCATTTCATCACATACTTGCAGGAAGCAAGTTTACTATTGTCACAGATCACCTACCTCTGACGTACCTCAAGACAAGCAGCATACCTACCAAAAAACAGCTACGATGGCGAGGGTTTATTGGGAAGTATGATACTGAGATAGTGTACAGACCAGGGAAATAGAATTATGTAGCAGACGCTTTATGCCGCCTTTATGATGAGAACGATGATTACCCACATACCGCAAACGATCCTACATCAGAAGACGAATTACTTAGTTCATCACCTATTTCATCCTTTCTTTCTCGCGAAGAACCTACTATTGAACACGAAATGTCTCGTTTCGAAGCCCTCACAGTTGAGCACATCGGTGCTCATTCAGAATGCGGAAGCAACTGCAGCCTAGAGCAAGTACAGCTACATGCAGACGATTACAGAAATAGCAAACCTCTAAACGATTGGGGAGACCATCGAAGTTATACCAGTGGTAGAAGTGAGGAGGAACCTGAACATGCATCAATGCATTGGGTATTCTGCAACATACCCTTCTGCCCTGACCACGAGGAATTGAAACCGAAGACTAAGATCTATGCCGGCTCCCACTGCAGCAGCCCACCAGTTATCGAAATACCACCTGACACCGACAACGATCACAATGATAGAGATACCCATTCACCACGCCCCCGCCGCAATATCCGAGCCATCAAAGAATGTGTCAAGAATGCTTTAGGCAGTGGCACGCCCTCTACTGAATGTCAGACCCCCGAATACCCTGTACACCACCACAACGAGCTCCTCTATGGAGGGCCGCTTGCATACCTGAATGAGGTTCCAATAGTAGAACCACCCTCCCTACCTCACGAGAAACGCGAGCTCTACAAAGTGTATGAAACACCTGAAGAGGAGGAGGAGGTAACGGTATTAAAAAGAGTGGTGGACGAAAGAGATATCATCCAAGCAGTGGATGATATGAAGAACATTTGGAGGGAACAGATGGTTAAAGGATATAGAAACGACCCTATCTATCAGTTAGCAAAGGATTCCAACCTCACTTCACGAAACAGAATGATGCAACATTACCAAATACGCAATGGGCTACTGTACGCTACCACAACAGGAGGAGAAGATTGCCTTTACATTCCAAAGGGTCATGGAGTGAATGGAGAAACACAAGGGGAGCTGATGATAGGGGAAATACATAATAAAGGACACCATAGCGCTGATCGTAACCTCCGGTACGCAACAGAATTCGTCTACTAGCTGGAGATGAGGAAGGATTTCAAAGACTATGTCCAGCAATGTGACATATGTCAATTGAACCGGGAAAGGACTACATTACCTACTGGCAACACCCTCTCACTTCCTTTTCCTTCCGAGATATTTTCGCGCTATGCTCTTAACTTCATGGGTTCCTTTACGAAGCGGAAAGGATATGATTCAGTATTGGTGGTAGTAGATAGAGCGGTTGAGTTCAGCTGGCTGATAACAACATCAGTAAACGCTACTGCGATTTCAACTATGGAGTTACTCCGTCACCATATTTTCACCCCTCATGGAATACCTACGTCGATTGTTAGTGATGCTGATCCTCGGTTCACCTCCCGGTTTTGGAAACAAACTTTAAAAACAATCGGAGTCGAACACATTATTGCTACGCCTGGCCACCACCAGACCAATGGACCAGCAGAAAGGAAGATTGGAGAACTGAAAACAGCATTAAGGAATGTTGTGAATGCGCGCCAAACCAACTGGCTTACCTCCCTCCCAGAAGTAACAGCTTACTCCAATGCAGGTCACTCTGATACTATTGGAATGTCACCATACAAGGCTGTGTATGGACGAGAATACCAACTACTCGATACCTATAAAGTCAATGCTACCACAGTACCTGCATCTGATGATTACTACAATAGACACCAGGAGATCAGAATTGCAGCATATCAAGCATTACGGTTGGCTAGAGCAAGAGCGAACAGAGTGGCAATTAAGAGGAGGAACTGACACAAACCTGCCGAGATCAGAGAAAGGATTATGGTTTTTGGAGACCAATTTGCAACGGAATCTGGCAGATCTTGGGAATTGCAACCACGCTGGCGAGGCCCTTTTACAGTACTCGCATTTGACAAACACACCCAGAACTATACAGTTAGCATGGATGCTAGAATGTACCGAAGGAAGAAAGGAGTTTTCCACTGCTCAGTAGTCAAACCTTACCACCCTGACGACGATTTCCGATTTCCAGGATGAGCATTTCCGAAGCCGGCACCCATTCTCATCAACGAAGAACAGGAATGGGAAGTTCAATCAGTCATCGATTACAGAGAACGATATGGAAAGGGACAATTTTTGGTTAGTTGGAAAGGATATCCTGCAAGAGAGAATAGTTGGGAACCGGTGGAAGGATTAGAACATGCGATGGAATTGATTCAGGCATGGTGGACAGATAACATGCCAGGAGATGAATTTCCTACGGTATTTTCTGGGTTTATTCCTATGTGTTATTCTCCTACTAAAGATGGTTTTGAGAGCTATCAAAATGTACCCACGGTTGATAGAGGTTTTTGGGATCCTTATTTGAATTCTGATTATGATAGCGAGGATGAGGAATTTTCTTGTTATGTTTTGAAATAAGGGTTTTATTTTGTTTTCGGGGTGTAACCGGTACTGGTTACTGATTTAGGATTTTCAAATAACAGTTGATACAGTTTGAGTTTTGAATATGTTTCAGGAAAAGAGGTGTACCTCTAGCCTGATAGTATAGGGTTTGATACTCTATATGGTTTATGTTTGGTTTCGAGTATTAGTTTGATACTCTATATGTTTTATGTTTGGTTTCGAGTATCGGTTTGATACTCTATATGTTTTATGTTTGGTTTCGAGTATCGGTTTGATACTCTATATATTTTATGTTTGGTTTCAAGGCTACCAATTTGGAGTCGATTATGTTATGAGAACAAGGCTCCTGGTAGCCTAGAAAGTGTATTTAATAACTGCCATTCTTCTCGTTAGAAGGAGCAGACTTCAGCAGACAGAGTTTACAATATACTTGGTTGAACAGTTACTCTCTTGAGTTCGCTTCAAGAATCTTTAAGTTTGAGACCTACCAAACATCTCGCAGACTTCAGTAGTTGCGATACAGTAAGAAGTCTATTCAACAACCTTGGCTAAAGCCTCCGGACTTTGATTCGCTACCTACCACCTTGGTACAGAACAAAACCCATTAACCCTATGATTACCGCAGCTCCCGAGAGGCAGTTACACTGCCGATGAAACGACGCGTTGTGTGATAATTCCTTCTTTTTCTTTTTCTCTCAACCATATGCTCATGTCCATTGCCAATTATTCCTCTATTGAGTAGGTGGGTAATAAGCACTGCTCTTTTCCTAGTTGTCGGTCTATCTAATGATTGATCTTCCTTATGGGTGGTGGACTTTCCGGTATTTCCACAGGGAATACCTCCGGGTGTTGGTACATGACATCGTCGGTACCAATCACTGCGGCTCGGATCATGCCACTAGTAGGTGTGTAAAGAATGGGGACATTCTTCTTTGGAAATGGAATAGATAACATGCCACATTCGATCTGAGCTTGGTGTTGTTCCAGAAAAGGCATTCCTATTAGCGCATCATATTTTGCTAAGTTGCTCACCAATATTCTGGTGTCTGGTGCATGTAGATTTCAGGCTGATGTGTTGACTGAACATTCATTGTGACCTTCAGATCGTGATTCTTTCTTAGCTAGGAGTATCCTGATTGGTATCTTCAAATCCTGATGCGGGATTCTGTGCATGGTCACAAAGGTGGCACTAATCTGATTTACTCCTATCGATCCAGTATCAAACAAGACTCTGGGTTAGGCTGACACCGATTTCTAATATCACTGAGGGATGAAGGCCAAAATCTTCATTTGGAGAATCTGTCAAGGAAGGCTCGTCACGATAAAATAAGTAAAGTAAAGACTTATGATGTAGGCGATTTAATATTGATATGATCTCTTCTGCATTGCTTGATGATATCTGTAAAGCTCGAGAGGCACTTCAATATTTATATCTCGAGTCTGAGTGTTCGTGGACTACTTCTAACTACTATGCCCCGAAAGTACCACCTTGGTTTTATTACGCAAATGTCCAGAATCTTATAAGTGCGAACACCCCTTGACCCTGAAACTTATCACCCCCTTTTTACAGCTATGGAATAGTACTCCTCCGGTGAGAGGACTGCCTAATTTGTGGTACCAAACAGCGGCCTCCAACTTAGTTGGCCGCAAAGACTATCATATTACTCTGCTCTCGTTAACTATCGGTCCAGTAGTCTATTGAGTCATGAAGTAATCAAGTTCATACCAGGCCACCTAGTGCTAATCGCAAGTCCAAGTCTAATGGGTCAACATCTCAAGGGGCTCAGACTTATCTAGGTCTTCCATTCTGAGGGTACTTACACTTGGTCTGCCGGCCTCCGTAGAGGTGTCCCATTACTAGGACCAACTAACCTACAGCTGATCTCAGAAGGGTAAGGGTAGATTTGGTATACCTCTAATAGCCTCTGCTACTGAGACATCCTCCTGGAGTATTTCCCCGAAAACATCGCATCACCTTCGGCCCATAGTTTAGGAAGCCCTACCTTGAAGCCTACTATCTCAATAGGCCTCAGACAGATTTCTTCTGTCCCACTTCCCAGATGTCACCAGAGGTCTCATCTCATATATCCCGGGAACAGCATGCGGTCGGAGGGACAGCGGTGACGTATATGGTATTATGAACTGGGCTTTGTTGATGAAATCTTTTAGTTATGGGACACAACTCGCAAAATCTCACTAATGACATGTGGGCCCCTTAAGGGGGCCAGAGTGGCGTGTTGGCACTCTAGAAAATCGAGGGTCTGTGCGCAGTCACCCTACCATGGGTCTGTGCACATGTCTAAGATTTCCATATGCCTAACATGAGCTCCCTCATACCAGGCTTCACCTCGAATGCCTTTATTACTTTCTTATATTTTTCTTTTAAATACATTTTTGTACTCAGTATGGTAAGGGTGAAAAACCTCCCGCGTTTACTTGACCACGGTAGGAAAACCTTTTCCTCACTATCCTACTTCTGCCCATCCTGGCATATCTGGGTTTCTATTATGAAAATCATCCACAACTTCTTCCGCATTGTCCATACCAATAGCTGGCTTCTATGTGTTCTCATCTTTTGAATACACTTGCCATTTGATGAAGTACCGAAGTTCTTGTGTCTCTTGATAGCGGCCATGTAACTATTTTCCGTAAGAACTAATCTTGCTTCTTACTATTTTTTCAAACTCCAGGTATAAATCGCCATCAATGTCCTCTAATTCTCTAGGGAGTTCTTGGCGATTATCAAGAACTGACTTGCGATAGGGTTCCAATCATTCGACATGGAATACTGTGTGAATGTTCCAATGACCGGATATGTTAAGCTTGTAGGCTCGTGATATGTACTTTTCCATAATTTGAAAAGGACTGTATAAGTTTGGACTTAGCTTCTTTCATTTCCGTTCGGTTCAAATATTCTTAGTATTCAACATTACTTTGTCCCTAATGTTGAAGTCCGGCTGTTGTTGAGCTTTCTGGTCATAATATTAGGACATTTTTTGCCCTTTCTTTTCAAGTGACCTTCTCGCTTATTCATGTATCGCTTTAATCCAGTTTGTGTAAAGTGTGGCTCCGGGGTTTTGAGCTTTGCACTCCATTATCCACTCTGTCTGTGGATGGAATTCGTAGTTCACATAGAACAGTGACCTCCCATGCGCGTTCGTTGTGCAGTTGCTATAGGCATGTTCAGCTACCAGTAGTAGCTGATACTATTCATCTTGATCATAGTTGACAAAACTTGGCAGGTAACCTTCGAGCACTAGGTTGGTTGGTTTGGTTTGTCCGCTAGTCTGAAGATAGTATGCGTTGACATTTTCGCTTAATTTCTAGTGCTTTGCATAAGGATTCCGAGAATTCGCATGCGAACTTTGAGTTTATATCCACGATGATTTCGCTTGGTAGGCCGCGCAGCCTCCATACTCCTTTCTGGAATATGTTTGCGACATTCTGGGCTGTAGCTGAGGTCTGAAGTCTGTTGAAATGTGCAATCTTTGTAAACCAATCAACTACTACCATTATCTGAGTGCAGCCTTGTGACTCTAGTAGTTGAGTGATAAAGTCCACTGCGATAGATGCCCATGCTGCCTAAGGTATTTGCAATAGTTGCAGCAATTCATACATGGGGTGTTTAGGTGACTTATTATGTTGGTATTCATCGCAGGATCGTACATAATCATTGACCCATTCCGCAAGTTATTTCCAGTGGAATTCCTTCATAATTATCTACAAAGTCTTTTCTTGTCCCAAATGCCTGGCAACTTTTGCATCGTGATATCCTTCTGCGATCTTGGTGTATAGCGACTGACTATCTGGTACAAATAGTCTTTACTTATAGTATAGTAGATCGTCGGTTAAGGTCCGGTCCTTGGTGAAATCTTTTCCTTCCTCTCGCAACCTAACAAGCTCTTCCCTCCGTTGCCTTCACGCTGTATCTGTCCCGATAGCTGCCTGTATCTCGTCCTTGAATTCAGGATTGAACTCCTTCATACCTTTTTGCAGGATTATTGCATTTGAAATTAGAACTTTCTCTGGTACTTCTGAAATGTCATACTGGTGTTCGTTGTCTTTAGCCGATGCCTGCAGGTCACTGATGCTTGGTTCTTGTTCCTTAACGATCAAGGATATTGTCACTATGCCAGTGCTTCTGAATCCCTTGGTTCCTCGTTTTGTGTCTTCCATGTCACCTACTTCTATCATATCTAAGGTGTTGACCTTTTCTACCACCAGCTGAGCTATATTATCACCCATTCTTATCTGGCCAACCTCATTTTTATGGTTGGATCGTGCGACCTTGGGTTCAACTGTGTAATCAGTATTGATTACCTAGGCACCAGTTGAGATTCCACTTCGGATGCCTAATCCGCCTCTTCGGGCAACTCTTCCGCACGTTGCTTCATGTTGCCCTACACCTCTACTTTTCCTTATTAATGTTGGTCCATATTTCAGGACAATGTCATCCTCAATAGCGTACCCATCATGTCTTGCCGCCATTCTCGAGCCCTTTGTTGTCAAATATGCCTTCCTGCTCAATCTTTTGACCCTGATCACAGGTTCCTTTCTACCTCTTTGATGTTCCAAATCCACTTCCTTATCTCCATCCCAATCTTCTCCTTTATCACCTATCCTCGCTACCAGTGATACCAAGAAAGCTTCTGGTTTCAAAGTTTTCTGTTTGTGATGTGTAGCTTCCTCCTCGGGACTGTACTCCAGCCATCTGCTTAATGCAGCAGGCTTTCCACCCTTTGTGCCCGGTGGGTATACAATATGAAAATTGTATTCTACTAATTTCTGAGCCCATCGATTTGAAGGCCAATCCAGACTTTTCAGGTGAGAAAGTATTATAGGTTCTGATGGTTGGTAAAGACTAATCGGTTTTTCTGTTCCAATCAAATAGTGTTTCTATTCCTTAAATGCTTCGAGGATTGTGAGAGCCTCTTTATCATAAATGTCATAATTGCACTCCAGTGAGTTTTGTTTTCTGGAATGCAAAGCTACTGGATATAATGTTTTTCTCAAAATATTGAGAAAGAATGCAACCGAATGCGAAATCACTAGTGTCGGTTTCCACCCCCACTTCTCTTTCTGGGAAGAGGTGGTGGAGGATGAGAGCAGTGGTGAATTGGTGTTTTAATTCTTCAAATGCCATATTCTGCTTAACTCCGCATTCGAAATTGTTTGAGTTTCCTTGTAACGTCGTGATTATGGGTTTGCAAATTGGCGAGAAGTTTTTTATACAGCGTTGGTAGAAGTTGGCGAATCCAATAAAGACTCCTACTGCTCTAACCAACTTAGGTACTTTCCATGCCTTTATGAATTCCACCTTGCAGGTACTCATAGATACCCCATCGACCACTACCATATAGCTGAGGAATTCTACCTCGGTGGCATGGAAGGTCGACCATTTGAGCGATACTGCGAACTGAAAGTTCGACAGACTTTGTAAAACTCTTTTAACAGCTTCGCTGTATTTCTTTTCATCCTTGGAATAGATGAGAATCTCATCAAGGTAATACACAACTCCAACATCAAAGTACTCTTCGCGTACTTGGTTCATCATATCTTGGAAAGTTGCCGCGGCGTTAACCAATCCCAAAGGCATGACCTTATATTCGCAGTGTCCATATCTTGTACGGAACCCAGTTTTCCATTCATCTTCTTCCTTTATCATAATTAAGTTGTAACCATCATGAAGGTGTAACTTGGTGAAGATCTTTGCGCCGGCTACTCTATCTCTGAGTTCGGACCTTAGCAGAAGGGGATGTTTGTTGAGGATCGTGATCTTGTTTTGATTTCGGTAATCCACAACCAAGCATAGTCTGCCGTCTGGCTTAGGCATGAATAATATAGGTGCTCCTGCAAGAGATTGACTTCGCACAATCTTTCCCCCCTTAATCATTGTTTCCAAGTATTCACTTCCTACGTTAAGCTGTTTTTCAGATAGTAGATATATCGGTCCCCAGGGGAGAGTTGATCAGGGAATCCACTTGATTTAGTGATCGAATGTCCATCTTAGAACTAAGCGTTCTGCCGTCTGGGCTTCGAACACAGGTTTGTAATGCCAATATTCCTTCATTAATAATTCGAGTTCCACTGTATTTTTGATGGCTCCGATTATTCCGATGGCACAAGCATTCGAGCTCCAAGCAACGGATTTGTCATATTGGAACATATCTGCTATTCCTTTGTATTCTTCCGCGCAGTTTTTACAACATTTTGTGGAGAATGTTCAATTTTCTGCATCTTCTATGTGAGATATTGGGTGTTCAAGACGCTACCAACCAAATGGAATTATCATTCCGTAATGACCTGCCTTAGCCACTTCACAGGACACTTCAGAGATGTATCGCTTTTTCCTATTTCTAATTTAATAGGGAGGGTATAACACTTCCCTCCTAAGGCGGCTGACGATCCATCAAAGCCTAAGATATCAACAGCATTCTTGCATTCTACTGTAGGAATGCGAAGGTATTCAACTACGTCCTTATGGATAATGAACACGTTGGATCCCAAGTCTAATAAGACTTTAACTTTGTATCGCTTATCATGTATGTGGAGGTAAGCGATCCCCTTCAGACAGTGGTATCGTTTCCGTTTTGGAGCATCTAATTCCATACGCTTGACGTGGATAAGACTTTCTTGGTTCTTTTATTTAGGCATCGTTAGTGTTGGGTGTAAGCAACAAAATATTTGTTACTATGCGGGCGTAGTTTCGACCATTAAGGTCTCCTTTGACAAACTAGTAACTCTTTAGCTCTAACCTTTTTGGGTTCCAATACCAAGTGGCGTTTAACCTATACGCAATTGCACGTGACCAGTTGTCAGGCTGGATGCCTTATCCCGACATGCTAGACCTAGGCTCATAGCCAATTTTCACACAGTTATTAGCCATTTTACTCCCCTGATATGCAGTTCCCGCTTTCACCCATCCTTTCCCTTAGGGTTTCGGTTATCTGTCCTGCTCCCTCAGAGGAGCCTTCCACACCAAAGTAGTACATCTCTATCCCACAATCAAGCCAGAACACAAGATAGTACATTCGTATAATACTTGTCAAACTCGTGTGATAGGTGGAATGGACCGAGTAGGTTGTCATCCTATTGTGTATTGTTATCAGGTAGATCTTGCATTGCTATGTCCCAACTTCTTCGGTGTAGTAACTTGCTTGCACACAGGTAGCAGGCGGCGACCAGGTGACTCGCGGAACCTTATACTGTTGGCTCCTGGGCCATGTGGGCATGTTGACTATTCTCTCTTTCAATCAAGACTTTCCATATATTGATTCTAGAGTTGCAGCTTGTAAGTCCCCCGTGGGGTTCCTTCACTTAGAGCCTACTTGCTTTGATCTTAAAAGGAGAGCCTTGCTTCGCACTGCTTTGATCATTCAGATTTTTGACTCCCGTAGTTGCACACGCAATACCCGATCCCCATTGTAGTCAGTACCTAATACACCCTAGCCATAGGGTGTTACCATTTCGAATCCAGCTCCATCTAGACACTGAATACCCAATCGCCATTGCCGTTGGTGCCAATGAGCTGACCTAGATCAGTTCCTCGTTGTCTTCCAGTTCCCAGATTTTCTTCACTCTTGCTGGATGCTGGACGGTTGCAACTCTGCGAGCTAATTTAAGCTTTACGATAGCAGATCTTGCTCATCTTATTCCCATTTTTATCAGTCTTGAGCTGACCGTTGCTGCCAATATATGGGCGTCTCCCCAACGCGTTTAGTAGGTGTGGATTTTCTTTCCACACCGCGTACAATCACTCTCTCGCCTCTATGTATCTATTACACTCTGCGCAATACAGGCATGTGCCTGGTCAAAGTTTGTGTGGGTGGTCTTTGTTACACCTCCCAACCTCTTCTCCGGCTTCTCCATCTTGTTGTCCCTTCTCCGCTTTCGTGGTGGGGCTCCACCTCCCTTGACATAAGGTTTATTTTACATTTGTCCCTTTGGTTTAGAGTCCCGTCAGTCTTGTCTTTTGACCTCTTGGACTACTTTTGGCTTTGGCGGTTGAGATTTCCCCCACTGTTCTCTAGCGAGAAGTCCTTGTTCGGATTGACTACATAGCCTGAGCGCCTCTTCCTACTCTTGATCTGTTGGATACTGCAAGGGCGACAAGCTGGGGATAATTTGTTGGGGAAATTTGTTTTCACCATCCCCCCTCCTGGACTGTTCCGTCATGTGTGCCCTAATGTTATGGTTGTCTATGATTGTGAGATACCGCTCAATACTTCCTTTGTACTTGACTAGCTTCATGGCTCGTAGCGTCCTTCTTTCAGCTTCTACTGGGGCAAATTGTTTGATCATATTATGTTCAAAACGCGTCCACTTAGCCAGCTCTCGCTGCTTGGATTACCCTTGAAGTCTGTCTATAGCTTTCCAATACCAAATGGTGTAAGGAAGTACTATGTCTCTCCTAGTATAATTGAGCGCGTATATAATGCATTCCTGGGCGTTGTCTCAGATCTGCAGATTTCTTTCGAAATAGTCGGTGCATTGTATAATCCACACATATATATCTTGTGCGGGTTTATCCTCTAAGAATGTGGGTGGCTCTAATGGTTGCTTCAAGTTAAGTGCCATCGCATTGGTAAATGTTTCTGCCATACCAGATTGTTCTGGTGGGTGTCCTTGCCTGCCCCAGCTAGAACTTCCGCTCCTTCTTCCTGTCTCATCATCATCATCGTCGTCATCACTAGGATCTCCAGGATTACCTCCCGGAGCACCTGAGGGGGATGCATCAGCGGCTTCTCTGGCGTTCCCCTTTTCCCAACGTGTAGGTGGAGCTTAATACTCTTCGTCCTCTGCCTCTTCGACCGCTGGTATGAGTGTGGTTCCTGCAGTTGCAGGACTTGATGCGGTGGCCAAATCCGGTTTATTGACACCATTGATACTTTTAGGATATTGTTTGTCTCATTATCCTACTGCTGTTGCTGGTCTTGGGACCTGTGAATCGACGCTTGGTGAGTAGTCTAGTCTAGGCGCATCTGTCCTATGGTGCGGTTCACCTCTCTTTCGCCAGTGATGCTTTGATTTCGGAATTGTAGTAATTCCACCCTCAGGTTGATGACCATTTGTTCCAATGCCTGATCATGTGCTAATGCCGCTTGGCTTTCTTGCCTGCGGGTACCCTGTTGTCAAGAATGTGGCTTAGCGAGGATGAAGGTTTTTACGTGACTCCTAGTTATGAGTCATAGGTATGTTAAGTTTCACACATGACCTCATTGGAGGTCCTGGGTTACGCACATATGACCACTTTGGTCATATGATATGGTTATAATAATATGTTATATTTCGCATATGACCTCATTTAGAGGTCATAGATTTTGTGCATGTCACCATTTTGGTCATATGACTATTTTATGATGTTTTGGTATGACTCACAGTTGTGCGTCATATGTGGCGCATGACTTGAGGAGTAAGTCACAAGGGTGTGAAAGGCAACTATATAAGGAGGTCATTGGGACCGAGTAGATAGGCCACGCTCCGCTTGCGCTATTTTCCCCCCCCTACACTTCTTACTTAATCTCAACACCATCAGCGTCCGGTGTGCACACACGATCTAGCTATTCCCAAAGCCTTTGGCTGGGGCTGCTCTGCCTAGTCAAGAATGACCTCGTCTTCGGTCCCCCTCCCCCCCTCGGAACACTCCTCAGTGGCAGGAATCCGCCCACATGTCCCCCTCCTGCTCGCCTTGCTAGAAAACGCGACGGCGGATGCGGGAGTATCCCCACAACATTTCCCTCCGATCAGCTCTGGTGAACTGGACGACCTCTCCCCAGGGGAGGCCGTCATCCTTCCCCTCCTGTGCACCTCACTCCTAGCCTCCAGGGCCCTCTCCTCTCAGATAGACGAACTCGCGTTAGAAGTCGCTAGGCTCTCTGGGCAGATAGACGACCTCCATGCACGCAAGACCAAACCCCCTCCCCCTCCCCCACCCCCCCAGTCTGAGAGCGCGACAGCGGCCTCTCTGTTAGCCCTTCAGCTCTCGGTCCGAGACCTTGCATCCCGTCTGACCACCCCCCTTCCCCAACCAACACGCCACCAACAGCCCCCACCCCAACAAAACGCACCCATGCAGCCCTCAACCGGGACGGCTCGGGTAGCCCCATCCAAGAAGGGTAAAGAGAAGGCCTCGGCCCAATCAGACCCGACCCTCGCCGATAAGCTCACACCACTCTACGAGAGTGGGGGTGACGCTGACTTCCCCTCCTACGCTCAGGCCGCCTCATCTGGTCAGAGGAAGAAAGGCAGGACTAACAAAGGCAAGAACGCCCCGACTGCGGCCCAGGTTGCGTCTGGTACGGACGGAAGTGCCCCTGTTAAGGGACCTAAAAGCCTCCCAGCAGCCGAGAGACGCTTCTTTGCCCCTCGCTCGTCCCCCTCACCTCACCCCCAGGCTGAACTTATAGCTGCCTCCTTCCCAGACTCCGCCGCCTCCGTCTTGAGAGAGGCCGGCTGCAATCTTCCCCTATCATTCTCTGCCCGTATAAACGACAGAGGAGCGATAACCCTCCTGGCCCTCTCGCCCTTCGTTCCTTCTACTTCCTACGCACCCTACAACGAAGCTCTCTCTGCCAAACTAAACCAGTCTTTCCCCGTCGGTGACTCCCCCTGGCTCCCCTTCCGCCCAGCACCGAACGAGGTGCAACTGGCTATTCACTCCCTCCCAATAGCATACCTCCCGGAGGGAGACGACGACCTCTTCCGATCCCTTTCAAACATAATACTTAACGTAAAGAATGTTCAGATCCTCTCTGCCCGCTACCTCAACCCCGACCGGAGCTCCCGAGTCCTGAAAAAGGCTACCTCGGTTGTTGTCACTGTGGCCCCGGAAAATGAGACCGCGATGCTGGGCAACTCCTATCTCTACTCCTCTCGATGTAAGGTCGAGAGGGCATACTCGGCTAATGGCCTCACTCAATGCCATAACTGTCATGAATACGGGCACCACTCAGCTAGATGCAAGATCGATCATCCAATCTGCCCCATCTGCGCACTCTCACACAGAAAACAGGCACACAGGTGCCAGAACCCCACCTGCCCTAAGGGCGGTAACCTCAGAGCAGTCGCAAACTGCTGCCCAACCTCTCC
>JACCEG010000474.1:91700-110552 GCA_014065205.1 Tuber brumale
TAGATAGGCCATCCTCCGTCTCCTCTACACACCCGGCCATTGAAATCAACCCTCAACGCTAGGTACTCACGAACCATCCACCCCCCCTCTCCTCCCACGATGGCTTCGGCCTAGGAGTGACAGCCATCTCCCCCCTCTTCCCACTGGCGTCGCCTGCTCTCTTTACGCGGCGTGGCTTTCCTCCCTCTGGGTTCCAGTGCTGCCTTTCTGCTGCCCGTTCTCGCCCCTTTCCTCGCTTCGCGAGGCCCCTCCTCACGGTCGGCGACCGCTCGCTTCCCATGCTTCAGGCCGCTGGGAACACGGTTTCTGCGGTACGCGAGGACTACTCTCTAGGCCTGCTGGTCGACCTCGCTCCTCTCCTTCCTTGGGGACATATCTTCTTTGTTTCCGGTGGAAATTGGCTGTGGTGGACGCCTGTCTCCCTGTGTGCACGCGCACCGCGTGGGAACGCCTAGGCTAGTAACTTCGAGGCCTGTCTCGCTTGGAGATTTGGCCATACCCTCCAAGTCTTACAGTTCATGTGGGGACAACTCTGGTTGGAGACCGCCTAGCAAGACACGAACACGATTACCGATAGTCGACACGGTCGCGTTCGGTTTCTGGCCCGTTCTGGCGTCTGGATCGGCTGGCACCCTACTGCTATACCCTCTCCCGCCGCAGCCCACAGGCGGCTCCCTTTCTCGGTTACGTCGCGTTCCGGGATAACTTCTACGGTTTTCTGCTGCCAGCGTGTATCTCTGGCTTGGTTGTTGTGGGGCTCACCCTGGTGCGAGATTTCTTTTGCTTTTCCTGAGATGTCCTGGGCGGTTACCTTCTTAAGGTTTCCCGCTTTCTTCTTAGTTAGGCTTCTCCTATTCTCTGAGTTCGCTTGCGAGGTAGGGACGGGTTTTTCTTCGGGGCGAGATGTGCAGTTAGGCCCATACTAGAGGGTCTTGGAGATATGGTCGGGCCGGGCAGGAGGAGGAATGGGGATTGTTTATGCCATAGCTAGCGCTGCATGCAAGTTCTTGCACCCTAAATAACAACGAATACATGAAGATACAAAAAAGAAAAGAAAAAGTCCGTGTAGATAGGCTCTTCACGCTTCATTCTAAGTTATTTCCCTACTTATTACTTTACGCTTTACGAATACAAAACCTTTACACTCCTTACCAATACCTACCTACGAGACGAGGACTCAAATATCAGAGTCGAGTTGAAGAAAGAGTACGATAGGCGATAAGGACCAGAGACACGAGAGTCTCGCCCACCTTATCGTAGACAACGGCCTAAGAACTATCGTCGAGAGAGAACGAGAGGAGTATCGCCTACCCATCGCTAAGAACTGATACCGGTTAGGAATCGTAACAGTAGCTGAGATAATAATAAGATAAAACAAAATAGCGATCAACACAGAAAACCTTGAGCAATCGCGATCGTTGACCAAGAAGAAGCAACACTTCAAGCGAGAAACTACCAGAGATGACCAGATCCAAGTTCTTGCCCTACAAGAAATAGCAGAATGGTCTTTTAGAAATATAGCTGCTAAATTGGAGGAAAGAACTGGCCTTACAGTACATCATAGTACTTGTACTCACATCTATTACTGCTACCAGGAAACAGGTAGTTCTTCCCACTACCAGCAAACAGGAAGACCTCCAATCTTCCTAGAGTCTGATCCGGATAATTTGGAGTCTTTTATTAAAGAAAATAAAATAAATAGAAGACTATCCTGTGAAGATATTAAGGAAGTTAAGGAATTAAAGGCCTTATCTAGGACAATTAGGAAGGCAGCTAAGAGTATTAATTTAAATAAAAGAAAACCTCGCAAGAAGTAGGTTTTCTAATAATAATTTATTTTTACAAAGCTAAAATATATTTTGGATGTGGTTTGCGCCCTAAAAATATACCAATTAGATTTGGTTGGTGTGTGAGAAAAAGAGCTTGGAAATTGAGAGAGTGATCTAGAATCATATGGACAGATGAAACTTCTTTCTCTACAGCTGGATTTGGACAGAGAGGTTGTGTGATAATAAGAGAGCCTTCTGAGGAGTATGAGCAGAATTGTTTGGATGAGGTCGGGGAGTCAGGAAAAGATACCAGTATAGTATGGGGATCCTTTTGTGGAAATTTGAGGTCAAAATTGGTAGTAGTGCAAGGAAAGGTTAAAGTGGATTCTAGTGAGTATACTTAGTGTATACTGGATCCAGTTTTAATTCATTTCTGGCATGAGTGTTGTGAGAGATTTGGTTGGACGAGGGGTGTTGAAGATGGTGCACCAGGGCATCAAAAGTAAGTTCTATCTTCTTTCATATATCTTATAATTATTTAATTTTTGGTCTTTTTATTATAAAACTACTTACTTAAGAATATAATCTAACTACTAATTTAATTACAGATTTTCTACAAAGTGTAGAAAGAAAAATGAGGTAGATATTGTTAGGCATATGGAAATCCGAGACATGTGCACAGACCCACGGTAGGGTAACTGTGCACAGACCCTCGAATTATCGGAGTGCCAACACCCACCTCCTGCCTCCTTATGGGGCCCGCACATCATTAGCGACATTTCGAGAGTTGCATCCCATAACTCAAAAGTCACATCAATGAAGCCCACTTCATAACACCATATACGTCGCCGCCGTGGGTCCGACCTCATGCTCTTTGCAGGATATATGAAAGGTGACCTTTGGCGACATTGGGGAAGTGGACCGGAAGAGGTCCATGAGAAGTGCATTGAGATAATAAGCTTCAAAGTTAGGCTTCCTAAACTATAGGCTGAAAGTGACAGGATGTTTTCGACAAAATATTCCAGGAGAATGCCGCAGTGGCAGAGGCTATTAGGGGTATACCAAATCCACCCAGATCCTTCTGAGATCAGCTGTAGGTTGGTTGGCCCTAGTAATAGGACCGCGCTACGGAGACCGGTGGACCAAGGGGAGGCCTGCTGAGAATGCAAGACCTACATAAGTCAGAGTTCCTGGATACGTTGACAAGTCGGGCTGGGCTTGCGATTGGCACTAGGGGGCCCCGCATGAACTTGATCACTTTATGACTAAAGAGACTACTGAAACGATAGTCAACAAGACTAAAGTAATATAATAGTCTATGCAGACATCTAAGTTAGAGGCCGCTGTTTGGAATAACTAATAGAGCAGTCTTCTTAACAGAGGAATACTACTCTGTAACCGCGAAAGGGTGTGATAAGTTTCAGGGTCAAACAGGGTTCACACTTATAAGATTCGGGATCTTTGTGTACTAAAACAGGATGGTACTTAAGGGGCATTGTAGTTAGAAGTAGTCCGCGAACACTCAGACGCGGGATATAAATATCGAAGAGCCTCCTGCGCTTTACAGATATCATCAAGCAACCGAGAAGGGATCTTATCGAAATAAAATTGTTTGCGCTATAAATCTTTAACTTACCTATTTTATGGAGACGAGCCTTTCTCACCAGATTCTGCGATCAAAGATTTTGGCCTACGTCCGTCAGTGATATACTTGAGTTTGGCGTTCGCCTAACAGTATATTGATAGTTCTCTGGTTACCAAGACTCACTACATGAACTCCGAGTTCACTTCAAACTCCACCCTCACCACAGACTTCGCTTACATTTTCGAAACAACTCACTGTCCCATTTACATTCCCACATTCGAAGAAATCTTCAACACTGAGCTACTCGAAATCGAAGAAAAGTTCACACAATAACCTTCGTAGTTGACAGTACTTTTCGCCATTCGAACAAGGGATTAATTCAATCTTATATATTGCACCTAATATGGACCGGACTTCGTGTGGAGTTCCAACAAGTCAGAAAACATTGTTGAGTGGAGTACTCTGTACTCCGATCACAAGAAATTAGGCACAGCAATCTAGGAGCCAGACACCCCTGCGGCCTGGGCTTAAAACTTATATATGTACTTTAAGTACATTTTGAACCTCGAGAAAAGGGAAATTCAAGTTCTGAATCCAGAATCAGATCAACCGAACTCTTTTATACCTACACCTCTAGAGTATCTCAGACGTTGGATACCCTACATATGATTCCTTAAACCCTTTAAAGGATATCAAGAACTCTTGTACGAAGTACCAGTAATCACTTATCCTGAATTATAAGAACAATTAGCCTATCGGGAAAGTATTACTATAGATGAAATTCCTCATAACCCAGGAAAAAGAATCACTGCGTGAGAACCCATAGATACCCGACCCGATACGATGGATAAAACTGATGATTTGTCTATATAAAGTCCATCCCCGTCAACACCTCATGAACCCACAATGTGTAGAGGAAATTTATCCTCTCATGGATCATCTAGTATTGCAAGCACACACCGGATATCATAATCCTCTACGCTAAAACCAGGAGCAGACCATGTTGCAAATTTAGCAAGATTGGCTACCCGTTTAGGGGTAACATTAGGTCGAATAAGGCAAGACATCAACACCTCGCTCTACCAAGCAAAATATCCCCTTCAAACATTTGAAGGGAGCTACCCAAGACAATACACTAAAGCTACTTAAGGTTCAACCACAAATCGTGATAGGACAAGATGTCTACGATAAGGATATCGCAATTTTGTTGATGCCACTGGCAGGCGTAGAAAGCGAAGTCAAGAGTATCTAAGAGGCCACGCTGCGGGAAGTGGCAAAGAAAATCGATGCTCAAGATAAGCATCAACAGGGACATGAAGAAGTAAGCACGAGGTTACATGGAATACTCGGGCAAGAAAGCCAAGCGGCATTATCACGTGATCAGACTCTGGAACAGATGGTCCTTAATCTAAGGGCGGAATTCGTAGAATTTTGTGTCTAATGCACCACGCACGAGAGAGAGGTCAACCGTGCCTTAGCGCAAGCGTGCCTAGATGCTACTACTCACCAGGGGGAGATTCGCAGGTCCTTGGATCAGCAACAGTGGTAAAATGAGGAGACAAACAATACCCACAAAGCCTTAACGGCAGCGGTAACAAAAATAATAGCTGCCACACTTAGCCCGGAAGCGGAGCAGCCCGCACCCTTACCTGCCGTTCAAGAGACTGATGGCGAGGAATATTATGCTCCTCCTACACGAAGAGAAAAGGGGAAAGGCAAGGACGCCCCTGATGCATCCCCCTCAGGTGTCCCAGGAGGTGACCCTGGGGATCCTAGTAATGACGATAGTGAGAATGATGAAAGAGGAAGCAGGAGAGGAAGTCGTAGCCGGGGCAGGAGAGGAAGTCCTAGCCGGGGCAGGAGAGGAAGTCCTAGCCGGGGCAGGAGAGGAAGTCCTAGCCGGGGCAGGCGAGGACAGACACCAGAACAGTCTGGTATGGCAAAGACACTTGCCAATGCGATGGCGCTAAATGTTAAGTGACCATCAGAGCCACCCCAATTCTTTGATGATAAACCCGCACAAGATATATATGTGTGGATTGTACAATGCAGCAAGTACTTCAAAGAAACCCATGGATCTGGGACTATACTCGGGAATGAGTAATATACATGCTCAATTGTATGAGAGGAGACATAGTACTCCCTTACACCATTTGGTATCGGAAAGGTATGGACGGACTTCAAGGGGAAATCCAGCAGCAAGAACTGGCTACATGGACTCGTTTTGAACATAATATGATCAAACAATTTGCCCCAGTGAAAGCTGAACAACTAGTGCTTCGAGCAATGAAGCTAGTCGAGTACGACGGCAGTATTTAACGTTCTCTGACGATAATGCATAACCATAACATTCGTACATGCATAACCAGAGAGTCCCGGAGACAGGAAGTAAAAGATAAACTTCTCAAATAAATTGTCCGCAGGTTGTCGGCCCTGCAGTATACAACAGATCAAGAATAGGAAGATGGGCTAAGGCTGTGCGGTCGGTCAGAAGAAGTACTTCTGGTTAGAGAAAAGATTGGGCATGACAAACTGTCCTAGCATAAGGCAGTCCAAGAGGTCAAAAGAGAAGACCGCAGAGACTCTAAACCGAAGCGACAATGGGAGAATAAACCTTATGTCAAGGGAGGTGGAGCCCCACCATGAAAAACAAAGTAAAACAAGGAGCCACAAAAGCTGAGGAAAAGGTTGGGAGCTGCGACTAGGACCACCGATACAAACTTTGGCAAAGCTCATACTGGTATCACGCGGAGTGTGATAGATACGCGGAGGCGAGACTGGGATTGTACCAATTGGGGAAAGAAGAACCACACCTACCAGAGGTGTTGGGGAGACGCCCATATCTCGGTGGTAATGGGCAGCTCAAGACTGATAAAAATGGGAATTCGACGAGTAAGATCAGCTATTATAAAGACTGAATTGGCTCCGGGAATCGTGACCGCCTAGAACCCAGCGCGAGTTAATAAGATCTAGGCACTAGCAGCCGACGAGGAACTGACCAAGGTCAGTCCAGTGGCACCAACAGCGATAGCGTTTGGGTATGCAGTGTCCAGATGGAACTGGAATCTAAATGAGAACCCCGTTTGGGTGGGGTGTATTGGGTACCTACCACGAGGGGGATCGGGTAGTTCATGTGCAACTACGGGAATTGAAATCCAAAAATGATGAATGCGGCGCAAAGCAAGTCTCTGATTTCAGGATTCACGCAAGTAGGATCTAAGTGAAGAAACCCCACCAGGGACTTACAAGCTGGAACACAAGAATCAATATATGGAGAGTCTTGATCGAAAGAGAGGATAGTCAACATGCCCACATGGCTCAGGAGCCAACACTACGAAGTTCCTCAAGTCACCTGGTGGTCACCTGCTACCCATATGCAAGCAAGTTACTATACCAAAAAAGTTAGGACATAGCAATGTAAGATCTACCTCATAACAAAAACACGACAGGAGGACAACCAATGCGGGCCGTTCCACCTACCACACGAGTCTGAGCCGCATTATACGTATGTACTATCTTGCCTTCTAGCCAGAGTGTAGGATAGGGATGTACCGCTTTGGTGCACAAGGCCCCTCTGAGGGAGCTGGACAGATAACCAAAACCCTAAGGGAAAGGATCAGTGAAAATGAGAGCCCCACACTAGGGGAGTAAAATGGCTAACAACCTCCCAAAAATCTGCTACGAGCCTAGGTTTGGCATGTCGGGAGAAGGCATCCAGCCTGAGGACTGGTCGTACGCAATTGCGTATTGGTGAAACGCCGCTTAAGTATGTAGACGCAGATTGTTAGAGCTAAAGAGTTACTAGTTTGTCTGAGGAGACCTTAATGGTCGAAACTATGCGGGTGTAGTAACAAACATCTTGTTACCTACACCCAATACCAGCAATGCCTAAAGGAAAGAATCAAGAAAGTCTTATCCGCACCAAGCATGCAGAATTGGACGCTCCGAAACTAAAACGATACAACTGTCCAGAGGGGATCGCTTACCTCCATATACATGATAAGCAGTACAAAGTTAAACTCGTGTTAGACTCTGGATCGAACGGCTTCCTTCTTAACAAGGACCTAGTTGAAGACCTTCACGTTTCTATTATTGAACGCAACAATGCAGTTGGTATGTTAGGCTTTGATGGATCATCAGCCGCCTCTGGAGGGAAATGTTACACTCTGCCTATAAAATTAGAAATAGGAGAAAACCGACACATCTCTGAAGTGTTGTGTGAAGTGACTAAAGCAGGTCACTATGGAATGATAATTCCTTTTGGTTGGTGGCATCATGAACTCCCGGTGTCTCACATAGAAGATGTAGAAAATGGGACCTTCTCCGCAAAATGTTGTGAAAACTGTGTGAAAGAAGATGAAGGAATCGCAGATATGGTTGAATATGACGAATCCGTCACTTGGGACCCTAATGCATGCCGCATTGGAAGAATTGGAGCCATCGAAAATACGGTGGAACTCCAATCACTACTGAAAGAATACTGGCATTACAAACATTTGTTTGAAGCCCAGACGGCAGAAAGATTAGCCCCAAGACGGACATTCCATCAAGAAATCAATTTGATTCTAGGATTTACTCCCCCCTGGGGGCTGATATATCCACTATCTGAAAAACAGCATAAGGCTTTACGAGAATACTTGGAAACAATGATCAAGCAGGGAAAGATTACTTGCAGTCAATCTCCTGCAAAAGCACCTATATTATTCGTACCCAAACCTGATGGAAGGCTACGCTTGGTTGTGGATTACTGAAATCTAAATAAGATTACTATCCTCAACAAACATCCCCTTCTACTAATGTGTAAACTCAGAGACAGAGTAGCTTGCGCAAAGATCTTTACCAAGTTAGACCTTAAAGACGGCTACCACCTGATTAGGATCAAGGAAGGCGATGAATGGAAAATGCCTTTCCGAACGAGATATGGGCATCACGAATATATGGTTATGCCCTTCGGATTGGTCAACACTCCCACAACCTTGCAAGATATGATGAACCAAGCACTTAAACAATACTTAGATGTC
This sequence comes from Tuber brumale, assembly GCA_014065205.1. NCBI lineage: Eukaryota > Fungi > Ascomycota > Pezizomycetes > Pezizales > Tuberaceae > Tuber > Tuber brumale. The sequence goes on from JACCEG010000474.1 coordinate 100,076, forward strand.
AGTGTTGTGTGTTATCAGGATGAGATTCTCATCTATTCAAAGGATGAAGAGGAACACATCAAAGCAGTAAAGAAAGTTTTAGAAGGTCTATCAGACTTTCAATTAGTGGTATCGCTAAAAAGGTTGACCTTCCACGCCACGGAGGTAGAATTCCCGCCCTATATGATAGCGGTCGATGGGGTGTCTATGAGTACCCGCAAGGTAGAATGTGTAATGGTTTGAAAAGCACCCCAGTCAGTCAGAGACGTACAAGTCTTTATTGGATTTGCTAACTTCTATCGACGTTTTATAAAACACTTCTCGGCTATTTGTAAACCTATAACCGTGACACCACATCGAAATCTCCAGAATTTCAAATGGGGACTGGGACAAGATATGGCATTCGGAGAATTAAAACACCGATTCACCACAGTCCCCATACTCTACCACTTCTTCCCAGAAAGAGAAACGGTGGTAGTAACGAACGCTACCGATTTCGCACTCAGTTGCGCGCTTTCTCAATACTTTGAAAAAAGGTTACATCTAGTAGCTTTCCATTCTAGAAAACTAAACTCAGCGGAATGCAATTATGAGATTAAGGATAAAGAACTTCTCATAATCCGCGAAGTATTTAAGGAATGAAGACACTACTTGATCGGAACAGAAAAACCACTTACAGACTTTACCAACTAAGAGAACTTACAATACTTCCTCACCTCAAAAGTCTGGAGTGGCCATCAAATTCGATGGCCTCAGAAGCTCGTGGAATACAATTTTCAGATTGTATACTGACCAGGCACAAAGGGCGGAAAGCCTGACGCATTAAGTAGACAGCCGGAGTACCATCCTGAGGAAGGAGCTACACATTGCAAATCAAAAATTTTGAAAGATGAAAATTTCTTGGTATCATTGGTAGCGAGAGTAGGTGATGAAGGAGAATACTGGGATAGAGATAAGGATTTAAATTTGAGACAGCGGAGAGGTGGAAAAGAACCCGTTATTAGGATCAAGAGATTGTGCAAAAAGGCATATTTGCCAACTAAAGGCTCAAGAATGGCGGCAGGACATGACCTGTACACTATTGAAGATGACATTGTCCCAAAATATGGACTAGCATTAATGAGGATGGGTATAGCCATGGGGCTATGCGAAGGAACTTACAGAAGAGTTGCTCCAAGAAGTGGATTGGCTGTTCGAAGCAGTCTTTCCACTGACGCCAGAGTAATCGATGCTGATTACACCAGTGAGCTCAAGGTCATACTATTCAACCATAAAAATGAGGACTGCCAGATAAGAATGGGCGATCGCATAGCTCGGCTAGTGGTAGAAAAAGGTCAACACCGCAGACATGATGGAAGTAGACGACCTGGAAGACACGGAATGAGGAACCCCAGAATTAGGAAGCACCAATATAGCGACAAGGTCCTTGATCATTAAAGAATAGAAACCAAGCATCAGTTACCTGCAGGCATCAGCTAAAGACAACAAACACTGGTATGACATTTCAGTAGTACCAGAGAAAGTTCTAATGTCAAATGCGATAATCCGGCAAAAGGGATTGAAGCAGTTCAATCCTGAATTCTTTAGCGAGATACAGGCTGCAATCGAGACAGATGCAGCTTGGAGGCAATGAAGGGAAGAACTCATTAGGTTACCAGACGAAGGAAAGGATTTCCACAAAGATTGGACCTTGACTGAAGATCTACTATACTATAAGAAAAGACTATTTGTACCAGAAAGTCAGGCGCTATATACCAAGATCGCAGAAGGATGTCATGATGCAAAGATTGCAGGACATTTCGGACAAGAAAAGACTTTGGAGATAATCATGAAGGACTTCTATTCGAAAGGGCTTACGGAATGCGTCCACGATTACATACGATCCTGCAACGAATGCCAACATAATAAATCGTCTAGACACGCCAAGTACAGACTGCTGCAACCATTGCACATACCCTGCGCAGCATGGGCATCTATCTCAGTAGACTTTATCACTCAACTACCGGAGTCGCAAGGGTACACTCAAATAATGGTAGTAGTTGATCAGTTTACAAAAATGGCATATTTCATGCAACTTCAGACCTCGGCTATGGCCAAGGATGTCGCAAACGCATTCCTAAAAGAAGTATGGAGACTGCGCAGTCTACCAACCGAAATCCTCTGAGACAATGGACTCAAAGTTTGTAGGAGAATTTCGGGAATCCCTTTGCAAAGCGCTGGAAATTAAGTGAAGCATGTCGACAGCATACCACCCTCAGACTGACGGACAAACTGAACGGACCAACTAAGTGCTGGAAGGATACCTGCGAAGGTTTGTCAAATATGATCAAGATGACTGGTATCAGCTATTACTCCTAGCTGAATATGCCTATTACAACTCCGCAACCAACGCTCACGGGATGTCACCATTCTATGCGAACTACGGTTTCCATCCACAGACAGAGTGGATGAAGGAGCATTAAGCTCAAAATCCAGGAGCAACACTCTATGCGAACTGGATTTAGACGATACATGAACAAGCGAGAGGGTCCCTAGAAAAGAAGGAGGAAGGAATATCAAAATATTATGACCCGAAAGCTCGACAATAGCCGGACTTCAAGATCAGGAACAAAGTAATGTTAAACACAAAGAACATTCGAACCCAACGGAAATCAAAGAATCTAAGTCCAATGCTATACAGTCCTTTTCAAATCATGAAAAAATGCCGATCACAAGCTTTCAAGCGCAACATATCCATGCGATAGAACATTCACCCCGTATTCCATGTCGCAGTATTGGAACTCTATCGCGAATCAGTTCATGATAATCGCCAACAACCCCCTAAAGAACTGGAGGACATTGACGGTGGTCTACAATTGGAGGTTGAAAAATAGTAAGAGGCGAGACTTGCTCTTGCAGAAAACGGGTACGCAGTCACTACCAAGAGAAGCGGGAACTGTGGTACTTCGTCAAATGGCAAGGGTATTCAGAAGATGAGAACACATGGGAGCCTGCTACTGGTATGGAAAATGCGGAGGAAGTTGTAGAGAATTTTCATAATGAAAATCCGGACATGCCAGAAAGGGCAGAAGAAAGATAGTATGGAAAATGTTTTCCTACTGTGGCTAAGTAAACGTGGAAGGTTTTTTACTCTGACCAAACTGAGTCTTGAAATGTATTTAGAAGAAATTATAAAAGGCATTCGAGGCGAAGCCTGGTAGGAGGGAGCTCATGTTAGGCATATGAAAATCCGAGACATGTGTACAGACCCACAGTAGGATAACTGCACACAGACTCTCGAATTACCAGAGTGCCAACACCATCCTCCGGCCCCCTTATGGGACACGCACATCCTTTGCGAGATTTCAAGAGTTGCGTCCCATAACTAAAAAGTCACATCAATGAAGCCCCCTTCATAATACCACATACGTCGCCACCGTCTGTCTGACCTCATGCTGTTTGCAGGTTATATGAGAGGGGCCCTTTGGCGACATCTGGGAAGTAGAACGGAAGAGATCAGTCGTAGGCGCATTAAGAGAGTCGGCTTCAAAGTTAGGCTTCCGAAACAATAGGCCGAAAGTGACAGGATGTTTTCGACGAAATACTCCATGAGGATGCCCCAGTGGCAGAGGCTATTAGGGGTATACCGAATCCACCCATACCCTTCTGAGATCAGCTGTAGGTTGGTTGGTTCTGGTAATAGGACCGCTCTACGGAGGCTGGCGGACCAAGGGGAAGCATGCTCAGAATGGAAGACCTAGATAGGTCTGAGTCCCTTGAGACATTGACACGTCAGGCTCGGGCTTGTGATTGGTAGTAGGTGGCCCGGTATGAACTTGATCACTTCATGACCGAAGAGACTACTGAAATAATTGCCAACAAGACTAAAGTAATATAATAGTATATGTGGACATCTAAGTTAGAGGCTGCTGTTTGGAATAACTAATAGTGCAGTCATCTTAACTGAGGAATACCACTCCGTGACCGCGAAAGGGTGTGATAAGTTTCTGGGTCAAACAGTGTTCACACTTATAAGATTCTGGACATTTGCGTACTAAAACGGATGGTACTTCGGGAGCATAGTAGTTAAAAGTAGTCCGCGAACACTCCGACGTGGGATATAAATATCGAAGTGCCTCCCGCGCTTTACAGACATCATCAAGCAATGTAGATAAGATCTTATCAAAACAAAATTGTTTACGCTATAAATCTTTACCTTACCTATTTTATCGAGATGAGCCTTCCTCGACAGATTCTCCGATCAAAGATTTTGGCCTACGTCCCTCAGTGATATACTTAAGTTTGGCGTCCGCCTAACAGATATATTGCCTTGGCCATCACAGTCTCCAGATCTCAACTTGATTGAGAATATCTGGGGAGATATGGAGACTTACTTGGGCAAAAGGTATGGAAGAGTTGCAAGTAGGGAAGAGCTAATCAGCGCTGTGGAGGAAGCTTGGGAATCCATTCCAAATAGAAGGTTTATGGATCTTTGCAGGAGTATGCCAAAAAGGATCAGAGAGGTTATCAGGAGAAAAGGGCATCAAACTCATTATTGATTTACTGTTTTCTTTTTATTTTACTTCAAGGGAATACTGAGGACTATTTTATTTTATCTCCTTTACTTATTTTATTTATTAAATGTTGTTGTGGAATGAGGTAGTACTATTTGTTGTCAAGAATGTTGATGTACAGAGATTTGTGTTGTACGAGTGTCGCATTACTTTTTTCCACCCCCTTTACAGTATGGAGTTTCCCTCAGTCTTCCAATCCTTCCAAATATTTTCTACTACTGATTTGGACAATCCAACTTCTCCTGCAATTTGCTGATAGGTTTTTTCCTCTCTTCTTTTCTCTATCACTTTCACTCTTTCCTTCTCAGTCACCTGTCTTTGCTTGCCAGTATTGGGATCTATCCGCATTATTGCTGTTATGGACTATTGACTTTGGTGTTGTAAGTGGAGTTGTATGGGGTTCGGTGTTGCTCGCCGTTGTCCACGAACTTTTCTATCGATACTGTACCGTAGTTGTTGGCCGTCCCGCCTCTGTGCGCTGTCCCGCATGCCGGTGCCGTACGTTAGACAACACAATATCCTACGTGTGTTCCCCCCTTTGCAGTCCGGGGAGATACCCCTATGGGCGCTTATCCGTAAGGCGAATTACGGTGCTCAGGGGGCAGACCCGGGAGTGACCGGTGCCGGTGATGCATTCAAATATTCCCTCCGCTCTGTGCTGACCCCAGTCTCAACCCACGAAGCATGATAAAGGACCTCCAAACCCTACATCAACTCCAGCCGAAGCTCGTTACCAAATGCTGGACTATAGCAGCGTGTAGTCTACTAATTAATTGACAAACTCCTCTATGCTGCTAATACTCGTAATTAAGTTCAAAGGGTTACTTGCCCAGCGTCTTCCTCCCAGCTTAGAACAATTCTGCGAACTCCAAACCCCCTGCTTGTAGCCAAGTAGATGCAGCAAAAATAGGTGTCATTGAGGCACTTACAATAGATACCACAGATACTTACCACCCCTCTTATTTAATGATTGTCAAGTGGTTTGGTAATGAATACATGATTGTGGGTATTTGCATAAGTATGCAACATGATCATTTACATTTAACAACATCATCCGTCGTGGTGTAATGGTTAGCATCAGCCGCTCTCATGAGCAAGCTACCGGCTAGATCCGGGTTCAATTCCCGGCGACGGAATAGTTTTTTATCTCTTTTTTATTTCGACCTGGGACGACTCTACAACAGTGCTGAGAACGAAGTGCTCTACCCAACATTTTCTGCAATGCGCTGGACCAAGCACAGAAATTGCTACAACTTCTTTATGTACTACCGCCGCTAGTTTTTCGCTATAGGCAAAGTAAGTTACAGGTGGCAATCTGGACGGCTAAAATGAATTCCAAAGCAATACAGTACGCACACATCTCAGGAATGAACAGAAGAAAAGAGGGAAGAAAGGCGATTTGTTTTCATAACCGCTCGCTCGTATGGCGATATGATGGTGTTCTGCCTATGTTTTATAACGGGCTCGGAACAAACCGACGCTGGCTCTACTCTACTATACTAATAAACCCGCTTGGAAATCTTGATCAGGATAAGCCCATCGGAAGGATCACCTTCATTGTTGATAAGGTTCACAAAGCGATACCCCTCCTGCAGTCTATCAAGACGGATACAAGCCCACGCTGCGAGATCATCCCTTCCGAACTCCTCATCGTGGATTTTGAACCTATTATCGTCGAGTGAGCATTGGCAAAGAAGACAGAGGGGAAGGAATCTACCTAACGAAAGTCAACTTCTCAACTATCCCCGCAACACCCTTAAATTCCAACTTCTCATTCCATGTGCACTCGATCCCCCGCTTCGCTTTAGTCTTCTTCTTTAGTCCGGGGACCGCCTCGGTGTGCACCTCTATCTTAACATACGGTTCAAATCTCTTTGGCGAATCGCTCTTCTCGGGCAATGGAATGTTGGCGGCAGCAATGACTTCAATAGTAAGATCTAGGCTCCTCTTATCTTCGTGGATTCCTTTGCCACCGGGACGATAGCTCTCGGGCTTTAGCACGTATCCGCCTTCTCCGGCAAACATACCCTCGTTGAGCATCATTCCTTCATCGCATTTCTGCCAATTGAGCGCTACGAGCTGGACTCCACGTTGCCAGAATCCGGTAGGGTCTGCGTTTGAGGACGAAAAGCGGAGGCCGAAGGGGTAGACTCGCATCAAGTAGTTTTTGTTGTGGTGGAAAATTGACTCTGCGTGCTGGGCGTGGAGGTTTGCGAAGACTTTCTCAGAAAAGCTGTAGACGTGGTTCGGGATCCTGGAGGTGGGCTCTTCAGTGAAGGGTTGAGTCGCGTGAGATGGGAAATGATGAGATGAGCAGTATATTCCGAGTGCTGCTAATGCTCGGGTAACCTTTGCCTTCGGGGGCTTCCGCTTGTTGGCCTTTTTCGCTATTTCCTCGAGTTCGGAATCTGATGAATCGGATGAAGAATCTGTGACTGCTGGAGGTGGGACTCTTGGTGCGGTTACATCGATAGGTGTGGCTTTTGGTGGTGGTGGGAGATATTTTGCCTGGAAAGTTAGTTTGATGTTGGTGAAACTAAAGGAACAGAGCTTGCCTTGACCAGAATCTTCCTTCTCAACTCCAACGGACTCGGGAGGTTTTCCACATCCTCAGGCTCAATTCCATGAACAAGCATATCACCCCACTGCTCCCTCATGATTTTCACAATCTTCTCTTGCTGTTTAGGGCCCGCATGGCATTCTAAACTGATGATGACAGGACCTTCTCCAGCACCTCCTTGCCACAAGCTACCCCCCTCGGAGAAGGCGTGCTCCGCAACAGCCCTACAAACATCTTTAAACGAGATCTCCTTGGTAAGTGTATATCCATGAAATACCTCCGGCTCTCCATCATCCCCATCCCAAACATCAATCTCGATACACCTACAGCCTCGACGCAGAACATTGATGTACCCCTCGGTAGTCGAAGACCCGTAAAGCTGATGACCAGTAAGGTAGGTGTTATGCGAGCTGGAGATAAAATACTCATTCAAAGGCCTACTCCAATCCTTCTCCCTCGGATCCGGCAATGCCAAAGCCGAATTCGTAGGGGTAGCGTGATAAGACACAAACTCGTCGAACGTAATATCCCGATCATCGCTCAACAACTTCTCAGCCGACGCAGCCTGGGAAGAGTGCCCGAAGACCTTGTGGACCCATTTTTGCGCCCCGATTTCTTTCACATCCTCCTCATTACCGGAATGCTCATCGTAGGTGGCAACCTTTTGTGTGTCGGAAAGGTAACTCTTGAATGCGGAGACAGGGAGTGTGGAGCAACTCCTCGGGCACAGACTCGTAAATAGCTTTTGCAACTCGCTGAGAAGTACCTTTGAATCAATTTTGTTCGGTTTAGCGGTCAAGGCCTGGGTAGCAATTCCTCCGCCAGCACCGGTGTGTGAAGCTGTTGCAGTAGCCATTTCGTAGTTCGCTTGTCGGGTTTATAATAAATTAAGTGGGTGGGGTTGAAGAAGGGGCGGGGTACTATTCGGTTAGTCACTAGGTATCATACCGGCACCTCCCCAAAATCATTACAACTACTCGAGTATGGTCGACAGTACCGTAAGAACTGGGATAATTGAGAATAGCGCTAGGAGGTCGAAAATTCCCTCCTCTGAATTAGGGGGAGAGAACACAGCCCCCGTCGAGAGAGGTAAAAAGAGGAATATAACAGACCTTACTTTAGAGAGGCAACTCCAACGTCCTAGGGAGATTCTCAATTATTCCAGTTTTTGGTTTTTGCGGTATGCTGTTCAATTGCGGAAGACCCAAACACACAACCCCTACAAATATCGACGGGGATCGTAATTACGCGACCATAGGTACAGTACGGTGACAAAATTGATCGTTGCCGTGCTTAACAACAGGGCTTGCCCGCTCACCACTAATCAACATCAACTCTCCATGCAACATCAAATATGCTTAGAGATGTAGAAATTTTTGTAGAATAGATAGAATAAAAGAGAGAAACACAAAAATATCAATTTAATATTTAGTATACCATCCTTTTGCCTTAATAACTGCATTAATCCTCCTAGGAATACCCTCTACCAGTCTTTCAAATAAACTTGAAGAGTCTGGTATCAACTCCCAACAATGAATAAGGGCTTCCTTAATGAGGGGCTTTTATCTTATCTGCTGATCTAGTATCTTCAGCCAAGTGAGCATAATGTTCATGGTAAAGCTTCTTGAGGTGTACCCAAACATGTTCAATGGGATTCAGATCTGGTAAATATAGTGGCCAATCCTCCAAAACCTCCACATCATTCTCCTCCAACCATGCTATTGTAATCCTAACAGTATGCACTCTAGCATTATCTTGCATGAAGATTGGACTGATACCTTTTTTCCTCCAATTCTTCTAAAAAATCAGGTAAAGAAAAGTCCAAAGTCCTAACATATACTCTTATATCTATCCTACCTCCATTTGTGTTAAGATATCCTACTCCTTTATATATCTTGCAACAGGCAACAATACTAGTTAGCTATCTTAGAATTGAAGAGTACTTTTCTTTCACTCAATACAATGTTGTAACTTGTCTTTTTTTGTAACCTCCAAGTCATTTATTATTCTTAGACTATTGTCTACATTCTTTCCTTACTTTTTATTTTTTTTTTATTTTTTTTTTATCATATGATTATTGTTTATGGTACAAAACCGTGTGTGCAGCTCATGCTATGGCATACAAAAAACCTTAATTCCAATGCAATAACAAAGGAAAAAACAAAACCTCAAACATCACGGTAGACCTTAACCAAAGCAGGAAAATAAAATCCTTCACACCTAATGGTGACTAACAACCAAGTATAGCTCCCTCCATGGTCAATAAAATTAACAATGGTCAATCGACATCAGTAGTACAATAACAACAGGTGATGAAGAAAAGACCAAACAACTGGCAAACATGCAATAGCCTAAGGAAATACAAGGTGTAATTTTCAACTGGTAGGGAACCCTAACAGAAGATTAGAGGTAAGATAGAGCAACATCAGGCCAGGGCCCATCAGTTCTCGAGATGTGGAACTAACACTCAGCCTAGCCATCAAAACAAGTAGAGAGCATGTTAGGCATATAGAAATCTGAGACAATAAGGGCACAGACCTCATGGTAGGGAAACCTCGCACAGACCATCGATTTTCCAGGAAAGCCAACACCCCCCTCCAGCTCTCTTATATGGCCCACATATCATTCACGAGATTTCGAGAGTTGCATCACAAAACTAAAATGTTACATCAATAAAGCCCACTTTATAATACCATATACGTTGCCACCATCCATCAGACAACATGCTGTTCCCAGAGGATATGAGAGGGGACCTTTGGCGACATCTGGGAAGTTAAACGGAAGAATTCCATGGCTGGTGCATTAAGATAATAAGCTTCAAGGTCAGGCTTCCTAATTATGGGCTGCAGGTGATGCAACGTTTCTGGCAAAATACTCGAAGAGGATGTCCCAGTAGTGGAGGCTATTGAGGACATACCAAATCCACCTATACCTATCTGAGATTAGCTGTAGGTTGGTAGGTTCTAGTAATAGGACCCTTCTGTGGAGGCAGGAAGACTAAGGAGAAGTATGCTCTGACAAGAAGACCAAGATAAGTCGAAGACCTGTAAGATGCTGATACATCAGGCTTGTACTTGCGATTGGCACTAGGTAGCCTGGCATGAAACTGATTACTCCATGACTGAAGAGACCATTGGAACAATAGTTAACAAGACTAAATTAATATAATAGTCTATGCGGATAACTAAATTGAAGGCCACTGCTTGGTTTGACAAATAGTGTAGTTATCTGTCACGAATGTGGCTTAGCAAGGAAAGGTTTTCACATGACTCATAGTTATGAGTCATAGGTATGTTATGTTTCGCACATGACCTCATTAGAGGTCATGGGATTTCGCACATATGACCACTTTGGTCATATGATATGGTTATGATGATATGTTATG